>WEIT01039236.1:1252-20773 GCA_013389985.1 Dryoscopus gambensis | reverse complement strand
AAAGTCAAGCAAAAGGATGTCATTAGATTGGTAATTATGTTGAGTGTTCTTTGATCAAGGAAAGGGGCAGAGGAAGAGAAAGATAATTTCCTAGCTAGCAAATGCAGTGCCTGTTTCTATTACCAGTTTTCTCTACACAAACAAGGTCTGATTCTCTGAGCTTGAACCCTTACAACTTATCAGTCTCTGTCTTCTTCTTCTTCTCCCTCTTGACTCAGGTGTGAGCTGGATGTTAACCCTCACTTCTGTGTGGCTTGAGCATAACATTAAAGTTGTACTTGAAGGTATTCCATGAAGCTTTTGAGGTACTTTGATGCATTTAAATTAATGCACAAGTTTTTGAGTGGTTCACAATGGAACCTCTGAAAATGTTGGTTTGCTGATAGGGATCCAAGCTATATAATCTATATATTGACCCTATTAAAAAAAACCCCACAAACACTTCCTAAAGACAAAAAATTTCCCTTCAGTCTTACTGAAGTGTCATCAAAATTTGTTTTTAAATGCAATATCTCCAAGCAGATGAAGACCCAGTGTAAACAGAGGGGCAATATAGCCAGTGTACTGCATTAGATATGGCACTATACACTGCCACAGCTGATGCTCAAAGGGGCAAAAAGATGTCTTCTTGCTCTCACCAAGGTGTAGCTTGCCCTCACCCAGGGTGTAGCTGGGCCAGTCACCTGCACTTTATACAGCCTTTTGCATAAAGGGCCTTAATATAGCTAAGAATCTTTGCACATTGATCAAACCAAAGTATCATTTAAAAAGACATCAAGTTCAGAGCAAGAATACATCATGTGTGGACCGGTGAATAATGAACTCAGGTTCTAAATGAGATGCAGGATGTCCATTAAATTTTTTTAACACTTCTATTTCCATTTCCATCTCCTTTTTAACATCTCAGATGCCTGTGTTGAGCCTTGGTTCCAGAAGTGCAAAATACACTTCCTTCAGAATAAGAATGAAGGGAGTTAAAAAACTTTTATGCAAGTAGACTTTGCTGTGAAATGTTATCTTTTGTTAGTTCAAAGGTTTCTGAAGATATAAATTCTTCACAACTGCCCTGAGGTACTGAGAATGTAAATTGAATACTTTACAATTTGTAGACTGTTCCTGCAGTAATGTGTATCTCCTCTGTGAGTGAGTGTTTAGGGATTTTTCAATTACTGTAGTCTGAAAACTCCCTGAGATTCTTTAGGGCAGAAAAAGGCTTCCTTCTCAAAGTTGAGTCACTGATGTTCAAATTAGCTGCCAAAAGCATTCTAATGATCTGTGTTCCAGATTTTGCTAAACAGGGGAAAAAATTGGCCCATTTCACCAGGGAAAAGAAAAAAAAACACCCCAAGCCTTTCCTCCCCCACCAGAAATATTCAAAGGTTAGGCATTTTGCCAGGGTCAAGAGTGAGATGAATTGTTGACAATAAGTACACCTTGTTCGATAGGTCAAGGTCATTATTAAGGGATTCAAATGAACTTCTTTACATTTCCAGGGCTGTAGCATATGTGTGGCCTCCAGGCTCACTGTGTTGTTTAATAGCTTTTGTGAAGCTGTAAGTTAAATGATAAATTGGTTGAAAATGTCTTTAAACCCAGTCCATTCCAAAACTGTATACAGTACTCTCACACTTTTATATACTGTGATCAAATGCACCTTACAGAGCACGGTACAAATGGTCAGAAATGCCAGCATTATGCCAGCTGATTATGATTTAGCAGTGTTTACCACAGACTACTCTTGCTACAGTTTATTGCTGCTACGGTCAATAACTAATACAATTTAACAGCTATTTCATCTCTAACAAATAAAAGATCCCAGTGTATTTCTAAATGCAACGTGCATCAAAAATAGTGCAGTTAAAAACACTGGGAGTGATAGAAGTCTATAATATTAAGTAACTCAGTAGGACCTCAAGAGGATCTTCTGTGGCAGCCAACAGGAGTGACCATCCTGATCCCTCTGACTGTCCAGGGCTGAGCTGCTTCCTGGCTTGAGAGCAGGACTCACCCAGAACTACCATACCAGGCTGCATCATCTGTGGGATCTTTCCTAAACCCATGCACTGGTCATCTATTTCTAGATGCAGCAACTAGGTAATTAGTCCCCAGATGAGTTGATGCAATTCGTTTGCCAAGATTTGGATTGCTCATGTGGTTTCTCCACAGTGATTGGTCATTTGGAGCTACTTCTGACACAGAAAGTGGGGAATGTTCTCTGAAATTAGAAGGCAGCAGATTAAAATGTGATGGAACGGAGTATTTCTTAGAATCATTTAGGTTGGAAAAGATCTTTAAGATCATGGAATCCAACCATTTACCCAGCACTGCCAAGTCACCAGTAAACCAAGTCCCTTAGTGTCACACCCACATGTCTTTTAAATACCCCCAGGGCTGGTGACTCAGCCACTTCCCTGGGAACCCTTTTCCAATGCTTGACAACCCTTTCCTTGCAATTTTTCCCAATGTCCAATCTAAATGTCCTCTGGCTCAATTTGAGGCCATCTTGTATGGCACAAGTGGTAACTGATGAAATTCATTGCCACAAAGTGACATGTTCTGAGAGCTGGAAAGGGAGAACTGAGAGAAAAACTCAGCTGTATTTGAAAACTGTTTCATTCTTGTAGCCTTCAGAATGTTCAGCCTTAATCTGCTACGCTGACTTTGTTAGAAAATATTTAGTGAATATTGCCAGTCTCCTCTCAAGTTTTTTTTTCCTGCCCCTGAGCCTGTTGCTCTCTGGCTTGTATTCTCTGTTTACAAACCTTGTTTTCATTCAGATCCTGCCTATTACAATCCAGAGATTCACCCTTTCCTATTTCATTACTCCCTATCCACCAGTATTAATTTGTTCCACTGCATGCTTTACTATTTAGCTCTGTGAGACTTTCTAGTCATCCCAGAGACCTTGCAGCCATTTAAATTACACAAAATGTGTGTGCTTTTAAAACAAAAAGTACACAGCCTGCCCTGGTCAGTAAGTTTATGAAATGGTGTTATTGTAAATGAGACCCACGTCTTTGCAGTGTATAAATTCAGTTCACAGTCACTGGTGAATTTCTCTTCCCTTCCTCCAGCTCTTCCAGTGGCCCCTTCCTGCACCCCCAGTGGGCTGGCGTGTTTCTGGCCATGCCAAATGTGACACCTTCTCTTCTCTGCAAATCTGCCAAGGGTCAAAAGTCCTGCAGCGTGCTCTTCATAGACCATCTGCACTATGCCCAGCTTTCAAGAGTATGATCCACAGGGAGGAGATTTGACTGCATAGGACTTCTTCATAGGATAAAATGAATGTAAAATTAAAGAGGATTTTAATGCAAGGAAGTATCGGAAATGTAACTTTGGCCAGCCTGTCAGAGCTTAGGCACACCAGAAGCTTTACTGTGACTTTGAAGAAAAAGAAGTCACGACTGATAAGACTTCCTTAACTGGTCACTTCTTAAACAAACTCCTGTGATAATTCCCCATCGATAACAGGGGAAACAGGGAAATAAGGACGCTGACAATTAGGTAAAATGCCACAGTTAAACCCCATGAGACCCAGGAAATAAAGAGTCAAGAGCGGTTTGGTGAACACACAGCAGACACAAGAGTATTTTTCCACAAGGGTTTCCTTGCAACCCAACTTTTTAACCCTATGTCTTTGCCTTTTCTCCAGTACTATTTAGTTGCACAAATTATCCAGGATAAACTGAGTAACTGGGCCAGATTACGCAGTTTGATGTGTTTATTTCTGGGTGAGCAGTTTCTGGGATCTGTTAATGTTTCCCGGCTGGATTACGGAAACGCCGAGTTCCCCCCTTTCCTGAACATGTCGGTGTTCTTCCCCACTGGTCCCTTGCTGCAGAGGATGACACAATCTGCCGTCGGGCCTGTTCCCTGGCAACCATCCCATTTCTTGGCTCTTTCCAGCTGAAAGCCAGTCTGAGTCACCCTGCACATTTCCAGTGTATCAAACAGACATAGGCTCGAGTTAATCTTGTTAGCACAATGAGGCACTTTTCAAACATTGCAGCAAATCAAATCATCCCTAAGGACCAGGAGGGAGGAGAGGGCGGAGGGAGGGTGGGGGAGAAGGAGGCGAAGGCTAACCATCAAAGGTAGAATAAGCACAGAAGGAGCCCAGCTTCTACCTGGACAGCAGGCTCCTCCGTCAAGGCACCACCAGAATGGGCTCTTCCCAGTGCCACCTCCCTTCCCACCGGTCCTGTATCCATGCCTTGCTCAGAGTGGAGGCAGCAATGGGTAGCGACAGTGAGATAGCTCATCTATCTGCGAGGAAAGAAGCAGCTTTGATGGTTCCCCAGTGGATGTAATTGTGCTCATTACTGCCCATTTACATTTCATCACTCGATTATCGCAAATGCCTCATTACTGTTGATAAGGGTTTGCTGTTGAACTACTTGCTAACTATTCATTCCTGAGCTTCGCTGTCATCAGACAGACCTGTGTGAGACAGGAGAGGACTGGGGAGGGCTGGGTTATAGGGGGGAGCATTGAGAAGACATGGGGAGGGGGAGGAGAGACAGGAGGTGAGAAAGGTCTTCTATCAGATTTGATTAAAGGCTGTGATTTAAATCGATATTTAATAAAGTGGCTGCTGCCACATAACGCGTGCAATTCCCCATGCAGGCAGAATCATGAATCCGAGGGCCTTGCTGCCTGCTACATAACTCAATTGGGTTTTGTGCACTGGTCTGGCACCTGTGTCCCTGAGCACAGCGCCTCCGAGGTAATGGGTTTATGAGCCGATGAACAGAGCTGATAGGTTCTAAATGGATTAACTAGGTGTCTGCAGCCTAGTGATGAATACATCAGGAAAAAAAAAATGGAGAGAGAGAAAGGAAAAAGGAAAAAAACCTGTCTGCATAAGCAGAGAGTGATAGAATGTGTTGACAGACACTGTGGCTGTCACGAACCCCACAGGGTGAAACACTGCTCAGCTCCTGTCAGTCAAGTGCTCTCTGAATAGCAGGTGAAGACAGTAGACAGCAAGGCTTCACAAGCCTGCAGGTGACAGGTAGCATCACCCTGCTGCTGCTCCAACAACTGCTGCAAAAGGCTAAAATGGAGCATGACTCATCTCACAGCTACGGCCAGGCTGGGATTTCCTCAAAGACACTGCATATGCCGTTTTGTCTGGTGGGCCTGCCTTCCACTACAGCTTAAGCACATGCTCCAGCCAACCTGCATGTGTATTTATATCCCTGGGATATAAATTATTGTTGCTATTGTTGTGGTCTCTCAGTGGTTCCTCAAGCAGGGTTGGATTTCTGCAGTGCTGAGCCCTGCACACAGACATCCACTGTAGGGCACTTCCTGCCCCTAAGGGTTTTTTAAGTGAATAAACCACAAGAGCGATGAAAGAAGCATTCTTGTGATCCCAGATGGGAGATAGGAACTGACAGATTAAATAATTTGCCCAAGATTCCGTAGGAGAACTGGAAATTGAAGCCAAATCTCTTAAACTAAGGCCCTAAATGTGGAGCCATCCTTCCTCCTGTGGACAGGGCCATGGAGTCTCAGAGTCCACGACTGATCTATAGAATACGTTGTAAGTGGAAAATAAAAATCAGATAGACTTTAATGATGACCTCTGTTTACTACCATTAAGCTACAGTGGTAGGTTGGAGGATTTAGTGGGCTTATGTCTTTTCTACCACCCTTTGTATTGGCAAACAAGATACATTTTGTAAGTGCCATAATCTGCCACAACACTGAAAAATAATTTTTAAAAAGTGCCATGTTTGTGTATGCAGACATTACATAGATAAATGAACCGGTGTTTCTGTCTGCTGTCGCAGTTACACAGGAGTTAACCAGACTGGTTTGAAGTAGGCAGCTGTTCTTTGGAATATGTTGCCTTTTTACCAAAAATTGAAAACTGAATAATTTTATTTGGAAAATACTTCCACAGTGCTCATGAGAGTTATATTTTAGATTTTTATCCCACCATTGTTCTTGCTGTGTAATTCTCCACAAACAGATTACATTGCATACAATTTTCACCTCTTGCTGAGTTGCTGCAATGAATCATGGAATCCACTGGTTTCCCATGGGAAATGAAGTCAGAAATATCAGTACCCCAGATATTTCAAAATTGAAATCTTTAGTTTAAAAAAAAGCAGGAAAGGAGTCTTTTGCAAGAAATAGCATATTTTCCCTTTTTTTCTGGTGAAAAAATGTGTAATTTTCAGCCTTAAATATGTTTAACATAGAATAGGGTAGGCATATCAGATAGCTGCTTACTATGTTGTTGCACATAAACCACAATTTAAAACCATTGTCTGATTGTGTTAAGCCATGATTTCAAAAGTCTGCCCAGTCAGGGTGCATCCAGGAGATTGAATTCTATGAGGTATTGCTCTGCATCCACATTTACTGGTTGTTTTTTAAATTCTTTCCCCAATTTTTAGTAAGTCTATTTCTGAAAGGAAAAAAAATGCCATGGAATGAGTTACTTTTTTTTCCCTACAAAACAACTTCTACAACAAAATTGTATGCAATTAGAGTGGCTTAAATAGTTCAGTATTATTCAGACCATCTGGGTAAACTATATAATGCCATCCTGGCTATAGCAAACTGCATTCAAAAGCATCATGAAAAGAAGCAGGTTTTTCTATAAGGATTAATTTTGGAAAAGGAAAAGCAAGTTATGGCCATGGAGACAAAAACATCAGTCAGCAGATGATAAGATAACAGTTGGTTCTGTGTAAGATAATGTAAAAAAGCTCCAATCATAATGCTTGTCTGACTCACTGAATTTGTGAGGGATTACCTTCTCATTTTAAATTCACTGTGTATAATCCAGCCAGATCTCAGCCACAGAGGTAGCTGAAGACTGGACACAAATGTTCCTTCTGAGTTCTGAAGTCTCTGATGTCTGTGACTATTAAAGATGCAGTAAATGCCATGATTATACGTACATAAGTCTACATTAAACGAACAGCCATTAGTAACAATCAAAGTGCATCATATTATGTCTGTATGTCTTAAGAGTTTCTTCCTGTTTATTAGTGATTCAGTGTTACAAAAACAGATTAAAGTACAGAATTTCCCCCCTGAAATTTAAGAGAAAAAAAAAGTGAACTAACCACTGCAAACAAGAGTGTGACCCACCACAAGGAAAAAGTACTCTAATCTAAAAATACCAGTGTGACAGACATTGAATGCACTATTGATGGACTCACCATGGAGGGATGTGTTGTCATACAACATGAATATTGATAATTTTTAAAATGACATTTTCAATTCTGGTCAAATTCTTGTTTGTTTTGCTCAAAATTTTACTGTCCTAATGCTAATGTACTGCCTTTTACCAATGAACATTCCTGCTTAGTACGTCTCCAGTTGAGTTGTGACTTGATTTCATAGGTAGATCACTTGTTCCAGACTTAAAAATATGAGTGTTACCAACACTCCTACCATCAGTTCCTCCACTGTATATAGAGTTGGAAAAATGTACACACTTAGGGCAGCGTACGCAGCACAGGAAGAAAGAAAACGTAGCTGCTTCCATTTGGCTGATCAGGAGATACCAAAATAAAATATTATACATAAACAAATCATGTATCATTCAAATTCCTGGTGTAATTTGGAAAATGTACAAACCTTTTAAAATATATTTTCATATCAGAATGATTCCTTTTATTAAAAATATCAATTAAGTATTCCTGCCCTGTCACCTGACCTCTCCCCCCTGCCTTCCCTCCAGAATAAAAAGACTGTTATGGAGGAAGAGTAGTTGCCTCCTGGCATTAAAACATGGACTGTGTTCATCCATTTGTTCAGTGGAAATCATAGACCCATGAGTCACAGGAAATGGTGACTCAGAATCAGAGTGAGATGACCTTGGGAGGCTCCCTGTCAAGCCGGTTGTGATGCTTTTGTTGTCATTTGTGATCCTTGATGATACCTTGTCTTGCCTTCTGAAGGGCCCTAATTTTTGTCCTCTGGAAAACTGAGATCAGGCAGAAATATTTTCTTCTAGGATGTAAGATGCTGTAGAGAGTCCTTTGATTATCCTTTGTAAATGCTCTCCTCCTTCTGGTTTTTGCCCTCTGTGGCTTTCCTTCCGTGGAGAAAGTTTTTGGCCATCCTACTAGCATGATACTTCCAGCTCTGCCCTACAAAGTCCTCTCAGATGCTTTAGCCAGCATTTGCTTCCTCTTTCTCATCCATTCCTGCAAGGAGTATTAATGTCCTGTCCTTTCTTGTCTTCTACTTCATGTCTAACCCCATGAAGTATTAAGGATACTTATACATATTAAGTATGTAAGTATATTTGTGTTCTGAGGAGTGATCCATGAGCAGTTTCTTCTGTTGTGAAATTTTGCACCACTGAGATACAAAAAACTGCCCATAAAACCATTTAGGGTGCTGAGCACTCACAGCTCGTACCTCAGGAAGAGCAGTGCGGGTGTTCAGCTCGCCTGGGCCTTGGCCACGGGGGCATATCACAGGAAGGGTTTAGTCATACATCATCCGGGAAATATTTTGCAGATGCAGCTCAATGAAGGCATCTGGACCAAGAAAGATAATTAAACCAGGACTGAAACAAAGACAAACTCCTTTCATAACCTAAAGAGAATCTGACCAATTGAGTCCTTTTGTTTGTATCAGCTAAACATTCGTGCATGGAAATCTGATGGTTAGAATAAATATTTGGTGCCTACTTGCTAATATTCATGAAATGCATTTACATGTTTAGATTTTTCCAAATCTGCATACCTAAACTTTAAGCATATGTGCAATCAGCTTCAAGTTTTCCAAACAAAAATAGATCAAGAAAGGGGGGAAAAATAGCATCTGCTCCTCAGCTAATCAAACCACCCAGGGAGATTGTCAATAAACAGTGCAAGGAGCAGGTCCTTCCGCCATTCCTTATTTCCTACGTGTCATATTCCGCAATGGCCGTTAACTGAAAGCAGATCATTGAAGACTGAGAACAAGGGGTTGTTGGTTTTTTATTTAAGAAGGGCCAAAACGTGTTTGAGAGGGAAGCACTGGCAAAACACTGGAGTGAGGAGAAGGAAGTGTGAGAAGCAGCTTCCTGATCATCAAAGTAAGAGGAGCGTGAACAGTTGCTCCAGGTGTGAGAGCAGAGTCTCCTGCAGCCACTGGAGAGACCCTGCTGGGGCTGGGGGAGCTGGAAATGAAGGAATGAAGTTAAGAATGGGTATCAGAGGGTGAGAGTATTTTACTTTTTTTGCCTTTGTTCCTCACCTTTCACGTCTATTTTAGCTGGCAATAAATAATTAATAAAATAACTTAATAATTTATTTTTAATGAAAAAAATTACTTTTCATCAAATCAAATCTGTTTTGCCCATGAAAATAGATAATTTTATTGATAATTTTTGGTAAGCTTTCCCATTACACTTTTTCCTCTCTGTCCTATTGAGGAGGAGTAGTGAGAAAAGAGTGTGTGGCCAAGGCCAGCATTCCACAGAAGGAAAGTCATGATAGCAGTATATACGAGGATTTCCTTGTCAAAAACAATTAGAAGATTTTCGAATATCAGGAGGCAATCTATGACTATATGATAGAGTTTATAATAAATAACTGGAACAAGCCATCCAGTGTGTGTGTAAGCTATTATATTGTGCTGAAGAAAATGCCAAATCTTCCTGGCATGCTTACATATCCCTTAGGAAGAGCTACTTGCCATCTTATTTAATAAGTGCTTGTGCGTGTTGAAAAATAAAAGGTGATTTCTATCTGTGCTGTTAGCACAACATTTCGAGTGGATGGAGTGCTGACACCTTGATTTGAAAAATGTTATTGTATACAATTTGCTTAATGTTACATGCTACTTAGAACTGTATCCCATGTGGGACTAATGAGAAAATTAGACAAAGAAACATGCCAGTATAGGGAAAGGTGAGGAAAAAGGGTGACAGCTATTTTATCTATTACCATTTCATACTAACAACAGCCACTTTGGGGTTTTCGTTTGGGTTTTTTTGGTTTGTCTTTTTTTTTTTTGGTCTTTTCCCCCCACTTCCTTTATTTTTATTGAAGATAAGGCTCTCTCATGGTTTTATACAATGCATAACATACAACCCTGTCAGCTTGTATGTTATATTATGTTATGTTTTCCCCTTGACTGGTCAACGTGTGGTGGACATGCTGTCATGTTAAAACTGGTAGCGCTGGAAACACTCAGCATAAGCAGGATGGAAAGTGGTTGGAGTAGGAATAACGTGTATTTTCCCAGTGAAATTGTTGCAGGATATGCCCATCGGAAGAAAGCCTGTGCCAGAAAGGAAATGGTGTCAGAAATAGCCAAAACCTCCTGACTATGGAGGTACGGTGTTGCTTTAATTTCTTGTACCTGGGTTATATGCTGCCAACCCTGTGGCAACAGCTCTGAGTGCGTGACCATGGCTCAGTGCATGGCAGTACCACTGTACCTCTATAAGCCCTTTTCCATCAGATCATGATGTGCCATTCTGTGCTTTTTAACATGTGGGCTGCAATGATGAGTTTGTGCCTAAACCAGGCTTTTTAGTGTCAAACCACCAGGTCACTCTTTCCTTGAGTTGCAATAGGCTGTAACACACTGAGGAGGTTGCTGTAAGGTTCCCCCCACACCCTCACCCCTGCCTGTAAGCAGAGCTTAAAGCAGTAGCCAAGATGTATAGAGAAATTACTTCAGATTTATTTACAGAGACTCATTTGTGTTGAACTAGCAGTTTTCTATTGTGTCAGCAGCTCTCTATTGCATTTATTTGTTACTGTGACATTAGGCAAGAGTACAATCCTATTAAACCTGTACATTACATTTCACAGAATTGTAAGCCTTTTTTATTTCACAGAATGAGAAGAAATATGAATTCTTACTGCTGAAAATTCCTGATACAGCAGTCAAGACTAAAAATACTGTCACTCTCAGAGTAGGAGCTTGGTGGCGTTTTTTTAAACCAATGTATTTTATAATAATTTCATTCCTAAAATATCATTTACTGGCTTTTGACATTCAGTGGGATGATAAGGAAGATACTGAGACTTCTGTTGGTGAAGAATTGAGAGGAAAGTTATCACTCTGGTCTTTACAGTTGGCATCTTTTTTAGCAAGGAGTTTCTTTGTTTTGAGTTTAGCCTCCATTTTGCAGTTAGACCATTGATACAAGGTTTTAAAATTCATCTGTTAAAAACCCAGGTTTAAAATGGCAATTCTTTCGAAGCTCATGCTATGTGAGACCCTCTGAGCATTTAGATGGTTACAGGAAGATGATGGCCCTGGGATTTCCCCACATATTCTCAGGGCCAGGTGAGGGCCTTACTCTCATTGATCCTGCAAAAACCCTCAGCAGAGACTTTCTTCAGAACATCCTTAGGTAGCAAAAAGCACTCTGTGAATCATTGTTCAGGAATGCTTTGGTTTTCTTCAGGGACAGCTAACATTTTGTAGCAGCAGTGCAGACCCTTTGAAAAATCCATGCGAGTGAATGGTCACAGCACAAACTTACTTCCTTTACTTTTTGTGAATTCCTTGAGCATAGGAAACAGATCATGATTGGAAGAAGAGTGTTTGGTGAGACAGGCATTTAGTTGTGTCCTCATTTAGAGTATAAATGGAGGAAAAACAGTATTTGTGCAAGTCCCTTCCAAAAAGGGAGAGAATGGGAAACTGGGTTTGAATGTCTCTTACCACTGCGGTAAGAGTGCATGAGATCAGAGCCTATAAATGCAGCTTTTCTTCTGCTAACACAATTAACTATTTTAATTAACACAATGGATTCACTGGAAATTATATAGAAATGAGACCTTGACTTTTGCTGGAGACAGAAGCATGTGGTCCTGTTTCAGACTCTGGATGGGATTCCAAAAAATTCTAGTTCATTTCTTGTTTTTGTCATGCCTTTGGTGTCACGTTGTACAAATCCCAGTGTCTCTACATCTGTTCTATCTCCCATAAAAAGACAAATGTAGGTCTGTTCAAATACTTCCTTACAGGTTATTTTATTTCCTATGATACAAAATTTGTTGAAAATTTCGCTCTGCCAACAGTTTCTATACTATTTGTAATACATAGCAGTGCAAAGTTAAGTTATGACAAATCTTGGGCTTTAAAAAAGTGACTATCGTAAAGTTCTACTTGTACTTCTCAGTGTGAGATTGTTTATAGCAATACGAATTTTCTGAGGTAAATTTTCCATGGGACTGCACTGATTTATACCAGCTAGAGACCTGGCCTGTTGTGTCTATATTAATAATAATTTTACGTGAAGTTACAGTAATTTTAAATGTTGACAGCAAGGCTATTTGTTTTCTGCCATGCATTCGTATCTATCAATGCCTGAATATTTACATCTTTGTCTCAATCTTGTGACAAAATAATGTTTAGTACAAAACTGTTGACTCAATTTGGTTATCATTTTCTTTTTTTGTGGGTAAATTATTACGCAAATGGAAATGACTGAACATGTGCCCTATTCTTAATTTTTATCCTTTTCAAATGTGTAGATAGTTTTGAATCTTAAATACCTCGTGGAATAAATAGTTACATCAACATATATGTTATTTGCAAACTTGCATGCTGTGAATCATATGTGCTAACATGGTAATTGTTTGAATGATTGAGACATTGGATGACCTTCAAAATCTTAGCTGGTGAAAAGTTAGAGGCATGGGGAGTTCTGTGGGCACTAAGCAAGGTTTATCAAAGTTCAGTGTTGAAAAAATAAGATGACACTTATTTTTGTACTTTTGGTACTTCTTAAGGTAATTGGCAATTTTTTTATTTGGCCAAATATTTGCATTAAAATGTACCTGTTTTTATGCTTCTAAGGGAAGATTTTTATCCATCCCAACTCTCTAATGCAATTTAAGAAGATCTGGGGTCATACTGAATTCTAGCTCTGGTGAATTTCCTAGGATAAAAGTTCCCCATGGAAGTGTGAGTGCAATGGCCACCAGAAAGCAGGGCTGGGAGAGAAATGGGGTCCTCAAGACTGGGACACTGGCAGCAGGGATGCCACCTACCCAGGCAATTCTGTGGCAGCCTGGTGAGGCTGAGCTGAGGCACAGCTGAGACAGGATAAAAAGACTTCTCTAAGGCACAGACAGGATTTTAAACTTTTGCCTGCTTTCTCCAGGGTGAGTGAAGAAAGAGAAGGCAGCGTTCCCTGCTAGTATTCCAGAGTTCAGGCTGAGGTTTGAAAGTGCTTCCCATCCCAGCGTAATTTCAAAAAGTGAGTCATGGTTGCATGCATACAGCATGAGGCACCTGAAAAATGCCAGAGCAACCAAAACCCTGAGCATTTGATCTCTTTAGTTTCAGTCATCTCAAGATGGAGAAGAAACTTGGAGCGGGGAAAGTACTCAGAGTTTCTACTCATGTTTGAATGGTCAAAATAAATAATTTTTACTGGCTGTTCTTCTAATCCATTATATAAATATCAGGGCATCCCCAATTCCTTGTGCAATAACCTGGTTTTCATGCACAGGAATATCATATCTTGAAGGAGGACATATTTAACAGCAGACACCACTGTAGGTTTCCTATTATAAAGGAATGTTTTTTTAAAAGTTCTTTCTGTCATTGACTTTTTTTTTGAGCTAAAGTATATTTTGCATTACAGTATTTTACCACAGGTGTCCTGGGTATTAATGCAAGTTTCTGTAAATAGATGTGTGTTTGTGTGTGTGTGAATACACACTATTGTACTCTTGATCTCTGTGCAAAAATGTGAGGCCATATCACAGCAGAGTATTTTCCCTTTAGGGGAGCACTTTCTTCATCAGCATCTGTAGACGGCAGCTCATGAGAATGCGACACCCTAATACAGCCCTTGGTGAAATGGATCTTTAATTATTTTTTATTAATTTTTTTTTCATGAGTTAGCATCATTAAGCATTTTCATTAGGACGTGTAGAGGGCAAGCTCCTTGAATTGTGCTGATGGTGAGTCAGCAATATGTGGCGTAAGTTACATCTAACATAAATGTATTCATATTTACAACACTGGAAAAGACAAAACCTCAAGTTTATATCCAAATTTAGAGACCAGATGCAAAGTTGTGTTTGGCTAATCTATCTCTCCCCACCAAAAGTGGCGATTTTTGGTTTTGTTTTTAATAGAGACTCTGAGCTCTTTTGAAGGGGTATGTGTGTCTTTTTGTAAATACTGTAAATTAAAGGTTAAATAGGATTCCATTGTATCATGAAAAAAACACTTGAAAATCCATGTGTTACTTTTCAAGAAAAATCTTCTGTCTTCTAAAAAGTTAAATGCATTAGTAAATGCTGATGAATAGAGAAATATAATGCAATATGTAGGGGGCCTTTGGTAGATTGAGATGGCTGTACTTTAAGTCTTTTAACATAATTACTATTGTAACATTGTTTTGAAATGTTTTGCAGAATTTTGTAGCTGAGAGAGAAATAATCCAGGGTGCAGAGAAGACAGAAAACATCTTGTGGAACAGCAGTGTAAGAAGGCAAATTAATATATGTGAATGTTACAAAGTTCGGATAGCAAGTATTTTGTTTCCACTGATTAAAAACGGAATAGCAGAAGAGTTTGCAGAGTTTTATAAAATAAAAAGTGTCCTCTTAGTTTTTAATACAAAAACATCCATGTAAAAGAAAGGCTAGCATTTAAAAAGTCTCAGAAACTTTTGTCTGATCACCACTAAGCATTGGTCACCAGTAAGAGATCAGCTGTTGCTAATATTTTTTTTTATGCAAGAGCACTCGGAATTCAGCAATGATACTCCAGAAACCACTTTGTGGTGACAGCTAGCAAACACCGTCTTTGGTGGTGTCAGTCCCAGTGATACACTTGGAACATATGCTGGAAGATGAAACAAATACTGTGTGGACAGCTCAGAAAACTCCCAGTTTGTAATTTATTTTACAAGATGAATTCAATTTGTTTGCTACATCAAAAAAATCACCAAAAAGAATAGCATGAAAGACAAAAGAACTGGCCAACAATTGAAATTTGGAAACAGTGTAATTCCCCTGTGTGTTGCTCTGAAAATTGTTCCTTTAAGAATAGCAGTGTTGTATCAGCAGTCTCTAAGAAATCACTGTTAAGTTTCAGAGACGAATGATTCTAACTGACATAATTCAAAAGAGAATGAACTATGTCAATAAATGGTGAGGTGTCATCAGAGAGGCCAAGAAGACTGCAAAGGTTTAAATTATCATCCTAAAGTAACTCTCATGATGTAAAGAGCATTTTTTTTTTCTTTGCAGCTTATTAGCATTCTCATTCTTCTAAAAAAGCCAGGTGGAAATTTTTAAAATATTGACATGTATTAGATTTTTCCAGAATTATTCCTATTCCGTAACTATCATGTTGCAGGGAAAATATGGAGTTGATAAATGGAATTAATTTCTGTGCCACAGATAGCACATCTGTCACTCACATGTCACTCACTTGGGCCTGCACTCAGGCGATCAGAGAATTCCCTACACTTAACATCTTTGTCCAAAGATGTTTCTTTTTAAAGCACTTTGTCATGCCTTTCAAGATCTATGTTAGCGTTGTGGAAATCTAAATGAAGTCTCCTTCCCCTATTTATTTTAATCCAAAATACAGGCATATATGTGTGTATATAAAAAATAAATATTATTAATTATAAAATAGTCTTTGTAGATGTGTTTCAAGTTTAGAATTCCCAAATAAAACAATATTCCCAACAGCATTTTCCTCATTTAAAATTATTCATATGCATTCCCCAGAGTACTGGGAAAGCAGATAGCAGAGGCTTTTTATATACAGCGTATAATTGACAAAATCAGGTTCCTGGCACACAGATAAAAAGGTGTCCCATTTCTGCTGGATCCACTTTTTGAAAACCTGTGGTATGTTTTTTGATTCACTCACTGAGGGCAATACCCAGAGAAGGGATGGGATAATTTTGGGAAGGGAAGAGACTCGTGTTTCAGGAAAAGTGATTACTCGGTATCCAGAGATCATCTGGGAATGAAGTGAAGAGAGCATGTGTGTGGTCTGAGGTCAGCTGTCCCCATTGTTCAGTCTAGTCTGTCTCTGAATAATGAACTAGTCATTCTGCAAGCTCTGACTTTGTAATAGAGCCAAGAATCGAGGGTGCTCATGTTAAACAAGCATCTCACTGATGATCACATTTGCCCTTACTGAATTTCATGGATGCTAAACTATTGCTTCTGAAAATGCTGCCTACTTTTTCTTACCTGTTCTGCCCTGTGAGAAGAGGTAGAGAAGCAAAGATCTTCTCCTCGTGTGAGGAGGGACAAGACCTTTGCTGTGGATATATTGGCATGTCCAGATCTTTAAGTTTACGCTGAGAAACCTGGCATGCATGGTGCTGCAGGCATCAGCAGCTGGTTCTGCCTCTGAAGCAACAGCTGCTGTACCTGGAGCTGAATCAGGGTATGCTAAGTTTTAACAGGGATATTCCTAAACTTTTAATTTTCTAGTACTGTGTCTGTTGCTTTGGAGAAACAGTGAGCTGTGAGTAAAACTATTTAACAGTTTCTGTCAAAAAATTTGGAACCCCAATGGCTATTTGACTTCAGTAGTTGGGAGATATTTTTCTGGAAAATGTTTCAAGGCCAGAAGCTAATGCTATTTTAGAAATGTTTTCCTTCCTTAAACAGCACTCTGAAGGGGTTACGTTCCGTTTTGAACATTACCTCAGACAGTTTTCATAAACACATTTTGGAAGATGGTGGCTGGGCTAGTTTTATTGGAAAATACTGTTTCCCTTTTGTGAAATTTTATTCTAAATTATTATTTGAATATGTGTATTGGAGCTTGTCATCCTAAGATCCTTGAACACATAGAAACCTTCCAGAATTAGAGAAGATAGAACATCTCTGTTTTTAATAGTCCTGACAGACTTTTCTTCTAGGTTTACTTCTAATTGTTCTTTTATCCCTTTTATTATTTCTGGCTCCAAAATTTCCTGTAGAAATAAGCTCCATATTTTAATTACATGTCAAATGAGAAAGTATTCACTTATGTTAACTTTAAACAGGCTGTAATAATTTCACATTATTCAGAATGAGAAATAATTATAATTGTTACCTATTCCTTCTCTCCATGCCATTTGTGGTATGCTTTACTTTTCTAGTATCATAATTTATTTCTTTCTGAATCAGTAGAGTCCTAATCTGTAGTAGGTCTCCTATACTGCTGATCAGTGGCATCATCTCTCTTTTTCTAGGAGACAGATGCCACAGGGATGTTTTTTAACAAGATGCTTGTGTTGTCCGGGTCTATGCTAAACTTGGAGCTGGGAGTAGAAACAACTCACCTGATTTCAAGTGCTTTGACACAACTTAAGAGGAAGGATAGTTCTGTGTGTACTTTTCTCTTACCTTTTAAGTTTTAATGCATTAGTGGAGAAGAGTATTTGTGGTGTTCCAAGAAGAGAGAAGGTCTGATTCATACACACCTGTCTGAACAGTGAGGGAGCAGTCACCTTCTGCAATCACAGCAGTTTTCCACCCAGCTTCAAGGGAACCCCAATGATGACCAATCTGCAAAAAATCTGGTGAGTGTACATAGGCAAGTGTGGGTTTATATCAGATACTTTATGCCAGATTCTGCTCAGTTTTAAAACGATGTCTGGTAAAGGTGTGTGAAAGGAGGTGGAGATCAGTATCACAGGACAGTGGGAACCTTTAAGAGCTCTCCTGGTGCCATGTTTCACTATCCAAGAGCTTGGCTAGAGGTCTGTTTGGGTCAGGCTTCTTGCTGGAGTACACAGGCTCCAGTCATGCTCCCCTGGTGAGCTGTGTCCTGTGACACTTGGCATTAAGCAGACTGCAAGAGCCAGTGAGAGCTGGCTGAAGAGCAGGAGGTTTCTATAGCAAGAACAGCAGCAAAAATGGAAGATACCTAAGACCTGGCAAACAGAGATTTCACTACCAGCATATCCCACTTCAGAGCAGAATTTCTGCTTGTTTTAAAGCAAAAAGTGGTGTCTTTTTATCATAGCTGTAACCCTGAGACAGTGGGTGAAAATGCTCGGAAGCTAAGAAAGTTGGATAAGTGTTTGTTCTTAATGGGTGTTTTTAAGAACTGTGTTTGTAGAGATGTTATTCTCTAGGTGTATGTCATTCAGTATTGCCATAGCTAATGTTGATACTATGATTCCTAGGTTCAACTGAGCAAGAATTCACTGTATTTTCTGCTATGCACTTTCAGTGAAATAGAAATATCTATTCATGATAGAAATAGAAATATTTATGGAGAGTTCGATATTCTTTAATAAATCAATCATCATGTATTCAGGTGTTCTTTTTCAGTAGTCTGGGGGGAGCCGAAGGAAAGAAGGAAGAAAAGTAGGGAGAAAACTAAGAAGGTGAAAGTTGGGTGCTAGTTTTCATTTTACTTGGGTGGGGGGTTTCACTCGTGACAGGCCTTTTGTCTAGATCTACAGCAGTGAAATGGATCTTGTTCACTTACTTGACCATAATAACTATTACGCAGACAGAAAAACATACTTGCCTAAGACAACACAACTCCAACTAGCTAAAATGGTGAAGGATTAAGCCCATGGACTGAGACCAATGCCTAATATTTTTTTTCCTAGAGTTGTGGTTGTTTGTATGTTTGCATTGTATTTAATTTCTTCAGCCCACACAGCAGACTAGATAGACAAAAGAAAGAGAAGTAGATCTGCAAGAATGCCACCGTCTACTGAAAAATACTGTAGGTCTGCCCTCTTCTGGGCAATAGGGTTCCAGAGCCTGCTGTGACAGGTTTTTGGTTTCCCTCCTACTATTTTCGGTTTCCCTCATACTATTTTCCAGCCAGCTGTGTAAGATTTTTAGGCCTGTGAGCTGAGACAGCTCCTCCTGTCTTCTCCTCCCTGTTATCTCAAACTGTGAGACAGTCCTTCTCGCACCTATTAGAAATTAACAGAAGTCAGGAATTAGGGATATGAGGTCATCAGCTTGCTGGGAAAAGATAAGCTCTGCCCTCCTTCATTGTGATGTCCTGTGGAACTTGGAGTGCTCCTGAGGCAGCGCTTTAGGAAATGCTTAGCATAAATCCCAGTCTCTCCATGTGTTGCATGTTCTGCCCAGTCTTGAATGTCATAATACAATGTCTTCTCACAGGTAACATAAATATCTGTGTTAAGCCTGGATCAGAATAAAAGAATCATAAGGAAAAAGAAAATCCAAAGAAGGAAATCTCAAAGACTTAACATAAGGAAATAATCTCTCTAATTATGATGTGCAGTTTCACCAGGCTCGTTCTGCGTCCAGAAACCCAAAATGAGCATTTGCTCAGAGCCAATAAAAGTTAACTCTTCCTGTCTCTTCCATGGGTAAGTGAATATGAAAGCATTTGTCTCTCTAGTTATTTTGGGATCTTCTATTCAGTCGCTTGATACATTCTGATTCTCAGCTGCAACCATTTTAAATCCTCAGTGGTTTTGAAAAACATTAAAGTTGGGATGTTTTTGTGAACATTTCCTTCTTTATACCACCAGACTCTGGATTCACCTGGACCCAGTCAAATTTGCAGGGCTCTGCAGTAAATTGAGGGTGCAGCCTGTACTGTGAAATGGCA
>WEIT01039232.1:331-10872 GCA_013389985.1 Dryoscopus gambensis | reverse complement strand
GTTGGCATGAATATTTAAATGTTCTCTTTAAACATAAATAGTGTTGTATAATACAACTGATGTGTAGGGAGTGTCCTTGGTTGCTTTTAAATATTTTTTTTAAGAAACATGCCCTTAGATATCAAGAAAATTGACTATTATTTTATATTTATTAATTAAAACCATGTGTCATGCACTTTGTTTTTGAAGACAGTTGTATTGAGGTAGTTGCTGTTGTTTTGCAACCCTCTCGTTCTGTACTTTTTTAGTGTTGGATTTTGGCAGCTCATCTTGGTTGATTACTGGAAGAACAGATTTTTTTTTTTCCCCTCCAAACTAAAATACCTTCTGCTGAAAGGAGCGTCTGTCATTCTGGTCATCCTTCATGCACATCTGTGGTATATATTTTAACATTCATGTGCAGCACAGAGAATAACAAAATGCTGACAGGCTTTAAATCACAGTTCTCATAGGTAGGTCCTACTCAGCATCAAGTTAAAATCCTACTCACTGAGAGATGAGGGCAGGCAATTTGAGTAACTTTTCCAAGAAATTATATTTCAGGAGAGTGTGTAAAATGTAACCTGATAGAAATTTGTTGATAAGTGTCCTTTCTTTTAAAGCGATAAATGGCAATACTCTTTTCTTGTTCTTTAAAGTGTGGTGATATTAATATTTGGGAAGCAATTCAGTGACTATTTCTATATATACAATTGGATTTGATTTACTTTAATGCTATTGAAATATGAAAGAAATTAACCTAATCTATTAAAATAGTATGTATTTGGTTTGACTTCTAAGTATTTATTTTATGTTTTTTTGCATCAAAATTGCAGATACTTGATGGTATATATGATGTCTGGTTAGTGTCATGTCATCATTTGATGTCTTTTTTAGTGTTGTGTCCTGGTAGCAGCCAGTGAAAACTTAAAAAATATTTCTGTAAAGAGGTTTATAACTGATATCCCTCACACTGGTCATAATCTCATACTTTAAAGATGGGCTGAGTGCTGGAGTATCAGCATCAAAATGTTTATTCTCTTAGCTGCTGTATCAGTGTTACAGAGATTTGTCTGTGTGAATATCTGTTCCTTTGTATCACATGAGACTAGAGTTGTTCACAGCTTTCAAGCCTTCTAGTGGCAAAATCATATGAAAAATTATTTCCTAGCTGCTTTTCTTGTCTCTATAGGATGTGGCAGAGATATAAAAAGAAAGGATATATTATTTATGAAGCTTTTTTAATTTTAATAAAGTTAGTACTTTTTTCTATTTTTTATTCAAAATTTTGGTACAAGAACAGCTGTCTGGCTCTTTTGCCTATTAAATATGGGCACTGAAAGATGTTGGAAATAAGTGCTGGGATTTGTAGAAGTGCAGTGTGCCTTCCATGGATATACGTAGTAACTTGCTCTGTAAGCAGCTGCCCATCCTTGGGGGATGGAAGTTCATGTGCATGATGTCTGGTCTTCACTTGAGAAGCTTTAGGCTGTAGCTTAGCTTCATGTAGTACTGCCTTGTAAACTACAGCTTTTTTGCTTTTTACAGGTATTTACAGTAGATTTCAGTTTAAGTACTTCAATTACGATTGTAATGATAAAACTGTTGTTTACATTACTGAATGATGAAAATTTGAAATATGCTGATAAATTCCTTTTCAGTCAGCCTTCTCTTGAAGACCATTTTTCTTAATAGAATTAAAGAAAAAAATGCAGAGCAGAAATTCACTGCTTTATGTATAGCATCAACCTGATCTTTTGCATTTCCCCCCACTTCCGACATATAATTCATATAACTCATAAGATCTTCAAACAAGCCTATATTTTTTTCTCCTAAGTTTGGAAATAGGACTTGGTTTATTTAAAATTATATTGGGAAAAAGGAGTATTAACAATGCTGTTAACCTTTATGTAGACTGGAATATTGCCTTACATGTAGTGTCTTAGCTCTCACCATCATTACTTTTTGCTGTACAAATCATTATATTGTTTTATCAGATAGAGGGAAATACAGAATTGTGAATATAATTGGCTTTAATTGCTAGCCTGGTCCTGATACATAGATGTACATTTCTGTAGGAAATGTATGTATCTTGTTGCACTTGAACCTCTTAATTCTGAAGGAAGTGTGTGAGGAAAAGGCACTTTTCCCATTGACCAACAAATGTATACAAAATCCCCGTGAGGACAATTTCCCATCTATTTCCAGATAATACTGATTGAGTGCAACAGTGAGAGTGGTATGGAAGAAGTGCTTCTTTTAGGACATGATACTAAAATCTGAGTCTTGAGGCTTTTTTGGACTTTTTACCCAACATAAGGACACACAAGATGCCTCAGTTGAAGGTGATGAGAAGTAAGTAGATGAATTTGATTTTGTTTAAAACATTATGTAGGTGAATATGATGAAATGAGGAAAAACTGCTGTGACTTTTATGTAAGAAAATAATCTGTCATGTATGTATGGGAGTTCTTTGAGAGAATTAGAAAGCATGTGGGCAGGGAAGAATCAGGTGGTGTTACTTGAATTTCCAAAAAATATTGAGAAGATCCATTCCGAAAAGTTTGAGAAGAAGTTGAACTGCAATGGAGAGTTCATTCTTACATTGATGGATGACTTCTAAAAGTGGTGATGGGGGAAAAGTTCATATATAGAAATAATCTGTTGTCTTTTTTCATGGTGGAGTCTTATGAGGCAAAACGTTTGTTGATGGTATTAAGTTATGCAGGATGTTGGTACCGAAGGGATTGCAAAAGGACGTTGCTGTACTGTTAGATGGCAGTTTCATAAAGTTAAATGTGGTAGTGGAGGTTGGGTAAAGAGTATGAGAAAGGCAGCCCTGGCTTTATGGGCACTGAAATTATATCATTTGTTAATTCATAAAATCTTGCAGCTGAAATGGAAATGCCTGTTTAAAGATCATCAGTAGTCATAATAGCAATTAAGAGTCCCGGAAATTAGTAGGAAAGAAGTAGAGTCTCACTGTACTGCCTGTACTGTTTTATCTTACTCCACGTGCTGTCTGGTTTGTACGTTATAAGAACATGTTGGCAGAGCTGCATCTACAGAGGACAGAAGAGTCAAAGAAATGTAATAGGTCTGTATAAGAAATTGTTAAATATCAATATTCTTTTCAGGTTAGAACAGAGATGACTGGAAGATGAGGGGATAGAGGTCTCTTGTACTGGGGATACAGAAGGGGAAAATCACTGTGTTTTCCAGTGCAAAAGCTAAGGAAATCCAATGTCACTAATGAGCACAGGTTCAAATTGAGAAAATGCACAAATTGAGGTAGTATAGAGTCTTGTCCACAGCTTTCTAGAATAAACTGATAGATGATAATGTTCGCTGGCATTGAAATCAAATGTATGCTACTATTAAGTGTGCTGACTTGGAAAAAACACTGGTGTTTTTACAGTAACTTGAAACTATTCTCTTTACTTTGGCTATGCTTTTTCTCTCACAGGAAAATAAACTTATTCCCAAAAGGTCATATGGGAATCATGCATTAATGCTCTTTCTAACTTTTCTGTTTTTTCAAAACTCGAGCTAACACTTTAGAAATGGTTTACCTTACCAGTACAGACTCCTGTGACGTGTCACTGATGGTGTAACACTTGCCTTGTCCCCTATTGTCCACCCTCCCTATTCTGTAGAATTTGAGTCTTTGTTCCTTCCTTATTCTTGTGTAATAATGCCATCTACATTTAGAGGGGGAATGTCTTACCTTAAATTTTCGTAGTAATGTGCCATAGTTCAAGAATGGACAGTACAAAAGAAAGCTTTGTATAAACTTTTAATGGATATTTGCAGTTTTGTTGTTTTTGTTTTTGTTTTTAATCGGGGTTTAACCTTTCAGTTTATTCCAAGTCACTCTATCTTAACTGAAGCAACATTCTCTCAGATGTTGTGCTTGTGTTGTGGTGACTGCTTAGGAGAGTCTTTGTGTCAGAGTGACTCTTCGGTGAATATGTAGATCACTGGAGCAGTGCTCTTTTCCAGACAGATATCAGGAGACTGTTTCTTCTCCCGAGATAGTAGGGTAGATGGGAGATAAATTTCGGGTTGATTGAGATATAAGCGTATTCTTTTTCTGGACAAAATCAGTTACTAAACGAATAGGAAAAATTAATTGATCCATCAACTTGTAAGGTGGTTTTTAAATTAGGTTTTGTTATGTATGTGCATCATCAGCAGGTGATAGATGTGCAGTGTTTGGAGAGAAATTCTTAATGTACATTTTAAAAAGAGACTCCACAAACTGTTGTGCTTTCCACAGCAGTGCCTCAGATTTCAACAGCAAATGTCTGTACTTACTGGGTTTTCGCATAAGAAATGGTGCAAGTACTTTCACTGTGCAAGTCCTTACAACAGGGAACTCAGGAAGATAACTAGAAAAAACAGGTTTAGTCGGTAGTCAAATATCTTTCAATAGTAATCAGACATGTAAAGATACCGATGAGTTTTTGTCTTTTTGAGCAAATGCTTCATACGAGTTGATGTTTATCCAGAAAAGCAGTAAGTGGCTAGCAAATTGCAGTTTTCTTCATAATTCACAGAATCATAGGTTAGCTCAGCTCTAAAGCATGTTTATTTGAAGTTTCCATAAAGGTTTCTGTCTGCTCCCTTTCTTTGTTCTTCCAGCTTGTAAATGTGAACTAGTCTGTTTCAAAACCTCTGAAACTTCTGGTTTCATCTGGACTTGAAGATTACAGTGTTTCACTTTCGACCCTCTGAAATGAACTGTATTTCTGCTGCGAAAAAAATGCAGCTGCTTGATGTGATAAGGCTCAAACTTCCTTTGAATAAGATCTTTTTTATGGCGAGCTACATTTTATACTAACATACAGATAGCTGACTGTAATTTATACAGTTATTTAAAAGCGTGTGTGTGTGTTTCATTATGGTATCGGGGCACAGACTTAGCAAGTTCATGGTGACTGTTCAGGGGTGAGTCAGTTCCCTCTGAGGCATGCCACAGCTGCCCTTCCAGGCTAAGGACAACCACTCCGGGCAGTCTGCAGCCACATCCACCAGCCTGGCTCTTGCTCGCTCCCTGCTCATCTCGTGTGGTGTGCTCCTCGGGTCCCGTCCTCCCCAGGTGATCTTCTCTACTGAGGTTGTACTGACATATGCCTCCCCTTAGTAATCCTGTTCATCTGCTGAAGAACCTTTGTTCTTCACTTCAAAGCTTCGCCACAGTTTTAGTTATCCCTAATGATTTCATGGCAGCCTTGGAGATTATAGGGTCGAGAGTGCCTTGTAGGTTAGTACAGACCTAAATAATGTGGGTCTGAATGTCCATTTACTGCATTTACTACTGAGATTTTTCTGGTTTACTCTTGAGTTGAAGTCTTCAATGCAATCTCTCATGTATCAGCAGATCTCTTTGCTGGATGGCAATATCCAGCTTCAAAGCCAGTGTCCACTACTTCCTGTGTATTTGCGTTTAATTTGTCTGCCCGCTTATTACTCAGTAGTGTCACTGATTTTCCTCTTCAGCTTTTGACAGTCTGACTTTATCCTAACCAGAATATAGGTGGCAGTGGAGGCACAAGTGGGCTCAATTGGGACTTCCCTTTACCGTGCGCCAAATAACTGTTCATTCAAATTGTTTGTTGGAGGTATTTAAGGAGTAATTGGTTGGGTTATTTGTTATGCAAGGGCCTGTTTAGGACAGCTTAGTTTCTTTGGAGCCTGTTGTGAGAGATCTTTGGTAAATGTGTTTTGGTAGTCCAGGTGGTCTCACTGTGCTCATAGAGTCTTTCGCAGAAGAAGTGTATACTGAGATGTGGCTTTTCCTTACAACAGCTGCATGGAATTTTCTGTGTGTCCACTAATACTTTTATTTCGAGTAATTTATGTGATTTTTCCTGGTACAAACATTTAACCTAACTGATCCATTGTTTCCTAATTCTCCCCTTGAACCCTTGTCAGAAATTGATGTTGCTTTTCCTGTCTTTCAAAGATGTAAGATTGAGACTGTTTTAAATGAGAGTTCATGAATCACAGCTACCAAATCTTTCATTCTTGAGTTCTGTTCTAATACTTCGTTATTTTTTCACATTGTGAAAATTTACCTTCTTGTAAACACACTTCAGGAGGATTCTGGCGTGGAATCAGTTTTTCATTAGTGTGTATATCTAAAAAGAAAAAGGGTGGTGGGGAGATTTTTTTCTGTAGGGCTTTTATCTTCTATGAGTCCTTCTGTAAGTGCTGATTGTCCTGGAGAAGGACTTTAATAGATTTCCTATTCCTTCTCTCTTCTGAAAAGTGCTGATTTTCACGCTTTCTCCTGTTTGTTTCTCAAACTTGATTGCGCTGTCTGTTGCATGTACATTACCAGCCAGATTTTATGGTCACTCCAACTCCTCCCCATCCCCTTTGAATATTACTACTGATTTTCTCAAGTGTATAACTTTATTTCAGAGACTTCCTTGACTTTACTATTTAGCCGTGTCACCTTTTTTGTGTTCTGATTTATTTAAAGACTTCTTTTATGTAAGGGCAAGCAGTTATCTTCTGCAAATGAGCATGAGTGTCTTACAGAACTAAGAGCAGGAAATAATGAGAGCAAACTAGTTTAACTAAACATCTGTATGAAAGGGCATACAGGAAAAATTGAGCTAGGATATGAGCACAGATTTTAAAAATAATGCATGTATCTGTAGCTCCTTATTTTTCAAATTCCAACTGCCTTTAAAAATTCATCTATACTGGATCAAACCCAGAAGTTTTCGTTACTAGAGAGGCAACCAAGTCTTGCTTCTCTAGTCAGCCTAGCAGTAGAGAAAACAGGTTTGGTGGAAGGACTGTTTGATGGGTAAAGAGCTGCCTGGATGTCAGCATCCAAAGAGTTGTAGTTAATGGCTACAATGTCCAAATGGAGACCAGCATGAAGTGGTGTCCCTCAGGGGGCCCGCAGAGGGATAGATACTATGTAAAATCTTTTTTGGTTACGTAAACAGTGGGATTGAATGCAGCCTCTGCATTGAGGTGCGTTTGATACACGTGAGGGTAAGGGATGGCATCTAGAAGACACCTGACCGGCTTGAGGAGAGAGCCCATGCAAGCTCTGTATTGAACAAGGCTGATGGCACCTGGGTCAAGGCATTCGCCAGTTTTTCCAAGTGAATAAACTTTTCAAAATGAAATGTTTTACAGTAAATGAAAAGCTTCTTGAGGACAATTATGGGAAAGTAATTTAGAAGAGTGTTTTCTTTTCTTGGCTTCTTCCAGGTACTAAATTTGGGATCTGTGGGTTTTTTAAAATAGCTGTTAAAATCTGTAACAGGTGTATCCATTGTCCAAAAAGCCTCTCTCTACAGAAGTGCTGAGTTTTGCTCTTTTTATTAGTTCCTTTCCACCACCACCTTTCCCCCTTGAATGATCAGTCCTTAATGCTAAATTTGCCTCTTTGCTACCTGGAATAAAGTAATGGGTTGTTAAGCAACAGCCCATGCTATCCTGTTGGCTTTTGGCATATTCCAGGTAAGTCATGTAAAGGTACCTGACTGCACACAGCTGATGTCTCAGCGTCAGTTGTGTGCCACTCTTGCTTGTTTCCCAGCACTGTGTAGTGGCTTCCTTGATACTTTGAACTGCTCCATAAGGGTCTGGATTATTTCAAAGCTGATGGCCTGCTCAGGTGTGGTCCCTGTGAGTATCCATGTGAGTCAGTGGTTCTGCCTCCTTGCAGCTGTGTGTGTTGTAGGTGAAGGAGCTCCTGTGCCAAATCTCATCTGGGATTGTTTTTAGATTGGCAAGGTGGCCTCTTGAATCTAGGCTGATTTCACACGCGTACCTGTAATTGTTTTTGCTTTTACTAATTAGTGTTTCGGGCTTGAGAATGCTGACCAGGAATGTCCAAACTGACTCTGCTAAGAAACAGCATATAAGCAAAAAGTTTCTGGTGCTGTAGTGTTCCCAGAAGTAATTTAGCTGTAGTTACTGTACAGCATCCAGCCAAACAGTAGCCAGGATGAGTGATTACATTGTGGTAATTATCTGTGAGTAACTGGAAGCTGAACAGTGAGCTATAAAGCAAAGAAACTGTTGGGAGACTCTTAGGGTTTTGCCTCTTTTCTCCCTTTCCCCTGTGATGGTGAAGAGCATTCATATATCTACATTTTAGAAATGTATTGGGTTTTGTTGTATGAGCAGCATGTAAATAATTCAGAATATTTTGCAACAGCAGTTAGCATTAGCATTAGTGAGAAGTAGTAACAGTTGTTTTAATAGTGGATATCTAGGTGTGAACTGGTTATAATTTCACAGTTTTAATGGAAATCATTTCAAGCTGAGAAGACAGACACTATGCTTGGACAAACCAATTTTTTTCACTTTGTGTTTTGACAGCTACAGGAAGTTTTGGTTAAAACTGGTTTTGACAGGAAAGGATAGAAAAAAGCACCTCATGTTTGGAAGGAGAACAAATGCTTGTCTCTTGGAAACTCAAGTATGACGAAATAATATCTACTTGTTATCTTCAGTGATAACAAGCAACTTGGGGAACATGACCTATATTTAAGATAGTCTAATCCTTTCCACTGTGTGATCCTGTTTACTCTTACAGTTTGCTTTATTAAATATAAACAGTTCTGAACTGTGCTTTCTGAGCTAGCAGTTTGCCACAAATTGAGCAAATATTACGAAGTTAATGATATTGTAAATATCTGTATGGGTATTAATCTGGTTCAATATATTGCATTTCTCAGGCTGTGTAGGAGAGGAGAGGGGGTTTTGGCTTTGTTTCTGTTTCAATTACTGTTTTATGGAAGAACTCCAATTCTTCCTCTCTCTAGGAAGGAAATAAAAATTTGTTTATGGATAGTCCTTCCTATTATTAGAACTCCATTTTTGAACTAACATGCTTCTAGAACATATGTTGTAAACAAAAATAAAATGTAAGTCAAGAATGCCCTTGAATCTGGTTTGGCATTTTGTATCTGGTCTTTTTATGCCTGAAAGTGGCAAATACCAGCCAGTCCCTTCTCTTATAACACTTAGAGCTGAAGGAGAGAAGAGCAGCGTTTTGTTCAAAATCGTACATTGTGGATAACTGGAGATTTTCACAGCAAGTAAATAGCCTTGGGAAGGAGTTATTTCTAATTACCACCCATCAGTCACAGCTATGAATTTAGTTAGTGTAAAGTTTCCCTGTGTAGCAAATTTCTGATGAATACCTGTCATGCTGGATTGCTTCTGCTGGGAGATGTATGTACCAGTCAAAGGAATAGAGTTAATACTGCATCCAGGGAGAACATTGTTGCAAAACGTCACTACCTGTGTGCTGCGGTTGTTTTGCTGGTTAGGTATTAGTAAAGTTAAGAAGCTGTGTTTGAAATTGAGAACACAGCTGGATTTTTGCTTAAGTATTTGTAATACTTCTGATATATTACTTTCCTGAGTTAATGCAGTGAATGAATGAAGTCTATACTTTTTACAATCTGTTTTAAGTGGCAAAATTGCTACATGTTCATGCTCACTGGGCTTGATTTTTGTTGTTGTTATTATTTGTTTGTTTAATGGAAAATGAAAAGACTTGATTCAGCAGGCATATGATGGTGAATAGACTAAGTTAAGATTTTGTTATGCTTCCATAAAGGTGTTCAAGTATATTAATGTCTTTGCCCTGGAAAACTTAATAAAAGCAACCGTATTTGCATTTTGTAAGTATTTATTTTGTAACTTCACCTGAAATGCCTCCAGTATTTAGTGCTAGTGAAGCTAGGTATATATATAGGGACCATTGCAAAGAAAAAGCTGCCCTCCTTTAAGCATCTTGGATCTTAAATTATATGTTATTGAGCTTTTTAAAATTTTTTTCTTCAAATGGGAATGCCTTTTCTTGTTTAATACATAAAATCCAGTGAGAATTAAAAGTGATATTTTCTTTTGGAAAAAGAATGTATTCTACTTACAGCTGCAGATTATATTTCTGATTTTTTTTTTTGGCAGTTGTACTCGCTAAATGATTATAAGCCGCCCATTTCTAAAGCTAAAATGACACAGATCACCAAGGCAGCAATCAAGGCTATAAAGGTAAGAAATCATTTAATTTCTTTTGACCTCTTTTACATATCCCATATATATCAAAATAATCTTGTGGCATAGTCTAAAGAATTTGCTTCAGAACTTTCCACCTGCCTTGTTGTGTGTACAGTTTCCAAGTTATGATCAAATGTGGTAGTGAGGGAATTTTCAGGAATGCAGCAGAAGGCTTAATTTGTACCGTGACTTTCATTTTGCTGGTTGTCATATATGAGAAAGAATTATACCAATTTGACTCTTCTATCAGTTCTGTAAGACAGGGTTTTTTTCCTCAGTTTAAAAAGGAAACACTGGCATGCCTCTTAACAGATGAATAAATAGAAAACTACAGTTCACCCGTCCTTCTGCTCTCTCTCCCTTCCTCCCTCCCCAGAATTCATGCATGCCTTTGGATCAATACAGCTGTTAATTTTTCTAAATTCCTAGCGTACCTTTTCATGGATATTGTTCATAGATTTCAGTTTTCATGTTTCTTGGATACAAATAGTTTTAAAATTCTGGTCTTAGTA
>WEIT01039229.1:2397-27597 GCA_013389985.1 Dryoscopus gambensis | reverse complement strand
AAGTCAGGTTGAAAAATTACAGTCTTTTTCCTGGTTTATCTTATGTGTGTCTTCTGAAGTGATTCATATTTCACTTGTAACTTGCCCTAGTCTTCAAATACTATCAAATCCCTTTATACTGGTATTGCAGTGTGTTTATTGCCAGTAGTATTCTTTTCACTTGAATGTTTTCTAGCAATTCCTTTACCAAAACCTGTTGCACTTTAAAATGGAAGCTCTGTGATTTCTTAAAACAGTAAGAAATATAGTCCAGATGTTGCATTGTAATGGCACTATTGAAAATCAGCTTAATGAATTCTGTTTAGAATAACTGTAAAATTTCAAAATTTTAACCTAAGTAAGTATGGAACACTTAAATGCATAAGAATGTTAACTATTTGGCCATTGGAGAACAAAAGTTATTGTACATTTCAAATACACTGCTTTAAAAATAAAAGAATGAATGAATAACCATCCAAGATCCAAACCATCAAAGATCTAACCATCAAATATCTCTTGGGAGAGATTTAAAGGGAGGCACTCTTGCTAAAAGATGAAATACTGACATTCTTGAATTCCTGGTGTGGGAAAAAGCCTGTAAAAGCTCATTCATAATTTCTTTACTCATCTCAGTGTTTAGGGGATGGTTGCTTAATTCTTAATCTTTTGTGAAGACAAACCATAAGTATCTTTTTCCTCTGTGGTATAACTTTGAAGTTCTTAATGCACTTCTGATGTGTGCATGACCTTGATATTAACGTTGTAGTTACATTTTGCAGCCTGATGTTGGCAGAGTTGAGTATATGCTTTAGGTGACTTTGCTTCAAATTGTCCTTGAAGTTCTGCAAGTGAATATACTTTTTCATAGTAGTACATTGCAAACATGCCTAGGCTTTTCAGCATGTGCTATATAAAGGGAACCATTTAAACACTGAACTCTAAGTGCTTGGATTGAACCATGAGGGTCTTTAACCTGACTGAAGTGTTGTGCCCTCAGGATGGAAAGGATGGTGCTTGGAGTAGTATGAGAGAAATTTCTATATTCAGAAAATGTTAAAAGAGAAATAGTGTTATTTCTCATTCAGCATTTAAGGCTTCCTTTTTTTTTTCCTCCTTTTNCATGCCTAGGCTTTTCAGCATGTGCTATATAAAGGGAACCATTTAAACACTGAACTCTAAGTGCTTGGATTGAACCATGAGGGTCTTTAACCTGACTGAAGTGTTGTGCCCTCAGGATGGAAAGGATGGTGCTTGGAGTAGTATGAGAGAAATTTCTATATTCAGAAAATGTTAAAAGAGAAATAGTGTTATTTCTCATTCAGCATTTAAGGCTTCCTTTTTTTTTTCCTCCTTTTTTTGAGGGGTGGTAATTGTTGTTTTGTTTTTCTTCCCACCCCCCAAATCTATAGCGAGACGTCTGTCTGTTCCCAGGCAGCACCTTCTGAAATGGGCGAGTTGTTTCAGAGTTGGGCAGCTACAGGAAGCTTCATGTCAGCTGAACTGGACTTGTAGAGTTAAGAGATGAGAGAGACTAGCAATGGTACCTCTAAGAACTAAATTTTTTACTTGCCTGTCTAACAAAATGCCACAAACCTTGTAATGCTTCCAGGCTTTCCACTACTCAAAGGGAAGGATAAATAATGCAAGTGCAACCAATACACTTCAGCAATGGACTACTTGCAACCAGCAAAATGGTTGTTAGTGATGGCCCTGGTCATGCCAGAAAGTCTGATTTTCTTTTTTTTTCTTTTGGCCTGGGGAAGGAGGAATAGATCCCAGCCAAAAGATGTTGAGAACAATTATTTGGCTGTGGCAAACACCCAGTGTTGGTTCCACTTTAGAAGTCACCTTCCTATTTGATGTTTAACCTGGGAATTCAGATCATTACCAGAGGGGTATTTTGGGATAGTTCTGGGGTAGTTCTGCTACCTGCAGCTTTTGCTATGTAAATCTGCTTTTCCACGGGTAGGCAGGCCTGTTGGCCAGGAACAGCCATCTACATGGGCTCTGCACACTTAGTGTGGAGAGACCTGCAGCTTAGTGGGAGACTTCAGTGGGAGTAAGGTCCTGGTCCTCATACTCTCCTCTTCCACCAACCATCACAAGGGTCCTACAACTTGGATGCATATGTTTCCTGGGTACTGAAACTGCTTTTGCTTTGCATGGGCAGGGATGTTTAGTACCACACATGTAAGTGTATTATGGTGCCTGAATATTTTGGATCTGACTGACTGTGATTTAGGTCTTTTGTTTCTTGTAAGGATAACATCCACTGTACAGAGTGTGCATATAATAGCTTGAGATATGTATAGAAATACTAATGAGTGATAACTATTTTTGTAACTTAAGATGTTCTTGTAACTGTGTAGCAAACAATCTATCCAGTAAAGCATGATAAACACTCTAGAAGTCAAAGAGTATTTTGGAACTACTTGTAGGATACGGGAGCCATGTTAATGTAAGCTAACTGGGGCGCAAGGGATCTTGTTATTCAGAGGTTCAAAATCTGGAGTTAACTTCATTATGAATATATGTTTCTAGACAGGATTGTTTGACTCAAAGAATGATATTAAATTTTCTATTTAAAAAGCTTGGATCACGTATATCTTTTTTTTAACTGACTTAATATTTTTCTCCCTTTCTTCCCTGTCTCCCACGAGTTTTCCCTGTATCTCACCATATTTTCCCACTAGCTCTCATGTATTTTCAAGGATATGACTTCAAGTTTTGTAACTATTTGCATTCCATGATGTGAAGACTTTGCAATCTACTTTTTTTTATACTCTGTTTTATTGTGTTAAGTCTGTAATAAACTTGAGTATCTGAAAGCTAAATACCCTATGTGAATGAATTAGTGTTTTCTGACTGAACTACTGAAGGAACTGAGTTCAGACTTGGGCTATTGCGGTGGGTTGGCCCCTGCCACCAGGTCAGCCCCCATGCCATTGCCCATACACTCTTCCCTCCCTGTAGGATGGTGGACAGAATTGGGACAAAAGCAAGAAAACTCTTGTCAGGGTAAAGACATTTTAATACGAGAAGCAAAGCTGTGTGCACAAGCAGAACAAAAATAAGGAATTTATTTCCCAGCAGCAGGCAGGTGTTTACAAAAGGAAGACCTGATGAGCCTTCCTTTCTCTTTTCTCTGAGCTTTTATTGCTGGGCATGATTCCATATGGAAAAGTCCTTTTGTCATCTGGAAGCAGCTGTCCTGACTGTGTCCCCTCCCAGCTTCTTGACCACTCGCAGCCTAGGCCCTGCAGGTTTGGGCAGAGAGAAAGGGGGAGGAGGAAATGAAAAAGGAAACTTCTGGTCCTGTGAGAGCACTGCTCAGCACTGACCAAAACACTGGTCTGTTATCAGCACTGTTTTATCCACAAACCCGAAGCGCAGAGCTGTATGAGTGGTGTTATGAGGAAAATTAATTCCCTCCCAGACACACCCAGTCGTACTGTAAGGAACCATTATTGCTGAAAAACCTTAATCTTTAAAAACCGGACAACAAAGAACATGGCTTTGGAACATTAAGAACATTCATAATATTCAAATGTTACAAGTAGCCTTACACAAGATGCTTTGGAGCAACTTAGTGGGATATTTTTAATGTTTGTCCTGGAGAGACCTGTTGTATGTTCATGAGAGCTACACCAGTTTTCTGGTTTGGATAACAAATGTGGGTCTTTGTGTAGAGGGTTTTTGTTTCAGCTGTGAAGCTCTTTAGAAAGGCTGATTTTTTTTAAACTAAGTTTAGATCAGAAAATAACTACAGCCATGCTTGCTATTTTCTTTTTCATACAGTCATTTTTCCATCCCAGAGTTGTCATAACCATTGTTACAACTGTCCAAGCCCTGTATGGAACACTGTAAATGGGTGAACAGCCCTTAGGCACTACTTTCCTTTGTTTAGATAAGAGCTTGAAGAGATGGAAGGATCTGCTTCTGTCTTATTCTACTGATCTGAAGCTGGATAGACAAAAATGTATCTTTATTTGTGAACAGTTTTATTTGATCCAAAACCTTCAAACTACATGATTTGGATTCCTCTCCTGTGTTGTTTTTTTCCCATTCAAAGCATGTAAGGGACTGCAAAGGTGAAAATCTACCAGGTAAATTTCAAACACCACCTTGCCTGTCTGGAGAATATAAAGAACATTAAAAGTGAATAAATGCACTGACAGATGAGAATTGATAATCAAATATGAATTTGGACAAATTTAAAGACCCAGAAATCATTATTGTGGAATACCCAAAGGAGACGATTTTGATATCAAACTACTGAAAGGTCTGATATCTTAAAATAGACTAGTTTCAAAGACCTAATTGACAGAAACTTCTGAAAGGTTTTGAAGTTTCCCTGGCTGTCTGTACATTGCTTTCCTTTTACTTCTCAAAATTTTGTACAGATTTCAGTATAACTGTGTAACTGAGTGCATACTTGGTATGTGGTGTTGGGATATGTTCACCTGAGAGTACTCTGGGTACACTGATTATGAATGACACTAATTGCCTTCCAGTGTGAAGATGATGTCTATTTGGCAACTTAAGGAATACCAAATCACACATTACATTTTGCTAGAAATCCCTTGAAGTCAGATGAGGTAAAGATCCTGCTACATTTCTGTTGTGATTTTTTTGGGTTTTTTTTGTTTTTCTTAGTAATTCTTGCTTCTTAAGCCTCAGAGCTGAGGTGTGTTTCCTGTGGATGGGTAGCAGGTGCCACACAGTTTAATGAGCTGTCATGGGCACAGTGGAGCTGACCTTGCTTCATAATGGAGCTGCTTTTTCATGAACCAGTGAATCACCTAATGCAGGAAAAGTAGAACTTGATTAAGGAGCTTTGGCCTCACCGTAATGTAACATTTCACTGACTGCAGTTATGGATACCTGGAAGGTAATGATGTATGTCATACTTGAGAGGTTTTTAGGAAGTAATGCATGTAGCAGCCCTAGCAATATAGTTGAGGTTGAGAAATGAATGTAATTTGCCTCAGCCTGTCTTTTCTCATGACAATTATGCCACAAGACTCTTGTTCTGGAACTAGTCAGAAGAGTGATATAAGGGTTACCTATATAAATGGTAATATCTAAAAAACCAGGTAAAGACCTACTATGTTTTTCATGAGTTTTGGAGGATAATATCTTACTAATATATATTATTTCTTAATTATGAAGTCTGTCTCAGATCATTTATGTTTGTGGAATGTTAGTTGCTGTCTGCATTGAGATCCATACCCACAGTAAACTTTCGACCAAATTTTACATTCAGTGTGTTTAAACATGTTGAGACAATGCAACTATTTCACTTACCACACACTATATTTGTGAGCTTTTCATTAAATATGCAACAAAATGTTAAAATAAGACTTAAAAGACCAAAATATTGCTGCAGAATATAGATTCTAAAACTCATACTTTCTACCACCACCTTTGCTAGCTGCCAATCCAGAGATGGGGCAGAGTTGCTATTTCCATGTCCCTTTTAACATACTATGTGACCTGGCATGACCGACTTCCCCTGAACAATTTATGATCAGGAGAGGATCTTGGCTTCTTTAACATCTCTAACATCCTCTGTGGCATTCTGGGATCCAGCTCTTACCAGTAAATATTTTCAGGGGTCAGGGCTGAAGTGTTGTTGCCTTGTAGCCTTCCAGAGGGCGAGCAGTGTTCATGGAGGACCCAGCAGATTAAAGCCACTCTTTGAGTCCTGAAAGTAAATTAGGCTGTTGTGTAAATATACCCGGCTTCTTGCTCCTGCAGATGGCTACCAAGCCTGCCTTTGGTTTTCTCTCACTAAAAATGCAAAATAGTAGGACAGAAGGAAGCTAGGACTTAGAAAAAATGAAATGTGCTAATCTTATGTTGCATGCTGTCAACTACACTGTTTGATATGCTAATACTTGAAAAATCCTATTTAAACTGAAAGCTGGGCTTCTCAAACATGGGAGGGATTCAATTTTCTTCTCAAAAGAACAGTAGAAAAGCTGAATACAACTCAAGGTTACTTAGTAACCTTGATGAGACCAGCTAAACCCAGGGGAAGGTGTGTGCAGGGTGCTTGATTTAAAAAACAGAAAGAAGCCCCCTGGCTTCTAAGCCAGCCCATTAAAAACAAACAAACAAACAACCCCACACCACTATTACTAACAATTTATTTGTATATATAACTATAAATACATAGCTCTCCCTATATATATATATAGTTTATAGAGCAGTCTGAGGCATCTTAGTTTTTATTGTAGGGGGATGGGTTGTGGGATTTTTTTAATATGGAGAACTAATGTGCCAAGGTGATCGAGTGCTGCTCCCTTCCCTCCGTCAGTGATGCCAGTAGCCTGCTGCATGTGCCAGTGGCAGCAGCCTCCTTAGTGAGATGGGTGTATTTCAGGTGATGCTTGAGGAGACGAAAAGTGCTCTCTGAGGAAGGAAAGAGGGTTAAAAATGTGTTTCTGCTTCCCAGCCTTTCACCACCCACCCCACCCCAGTATTTAAGTGCAGCCAGAAGCAAAAATAACCTCCCAGAAAAGAGCAGGGCTGTCCTGGTTGAACTGTTCGGATGAAATGGACCTTCAGTCTAATAAATCCAGTATGTGAGTTTCATTCTCAATGTGTGAAATACTCCCACTCAGAGGTCTGTTTCGGATTTTAAAATGTGAGAGGTCTGAATATGTGTTAAGGGAATAGTGGAGAGACTAGTGTTGATGCTGAGAGGTTTAATCTAGTGAAAGATCTTGAGCAACCCCTGTTTCTGTCTATGAAACTGGATTTCCACAGACTTTCAAAAATGGCAGAGTGGCCTTGCATCAGCTACTTCTCCCAGTACCCCTCGATGTGGAATTGCAGGGGGTGAGTCCATAGCTCTGGAATGGGGGCGAGGGGCCAAGCACATGGAGAAAGAAGTGGTGAATTAAAGACCCCAGGCAGAAAAAAAGTTTTTGTAGACGCTTTTCTACTACCAAGAAAAATATTTTAGTTATACAGTTATGAATTTCAAGATTACTCTGAAAGAGAGTAATAATTTAATTCGCTGTAAATCAACATCACTTTATATCCTACTGAAACCCTGACCCTTGGCTGCCTCTGAATTCAGTCAGTTTGAATTGTTCCTAAATCTAGACCTCTGCAAGGTCACTATAAATCTATGGGAGAGGATGGTACTTGCACAGCAATTGATACTATTATACTAACATGAGTGTAAGTAGAATTGGATAAATGCATGTCAGACATGGAGGTGCTCTGTGAGATACTCTGTTCAGCCTCTGGACTAGGGAAACACCGTTAAGAGTTGATCTTGGTTAAAAACTGCAGCTTTGGATTCTGTGCCAGGGGCACATATGCTGTTACTGAGACAACTCCACGACCTTACCACTCTGCATGTTTTCCTTAATGTGTCAGAGAGATGGGTTTAAATACATATTGTGTTAGAGAGTACTAATATGTAAATAATCGCTTTTTCATTGTGCAAATGTGCTTTCTTGGTATAAATGTCTGGTCCTGTTCTTCATGAGATCTCTTCATCAGTTATTTAAAGTACATAAAATTAATATTTAACATCAAAATGTACTTTTTGCTGCTACCTAGGGAAGGAAATACAATTGCACCTGCTCAGACTTTCAGAGTTTTACCACATGACCATCTTTAGATAGTGAGTTGTTAACAGTACATTGAGAAACCTATCCCAAATTCAGTCTCTAACATATGCCTGGGAAAATCTTATTTCTCAGACATGAATCCCTGTGTCATTTTTAGCACACTCACATAGTAGACTTGAATTTTGTATCTAGTAACTTATTTAAAATCAGTCATATCATATTGCTTAATGGCTTGGACCCAGCCTTCAAAACTAAGAAATTCCCAAATTAATTCCCAGGCTCTTGAATTGTGACCTTTAAAAAGGAAACTGCCTTATTGTGAAAATGTGGATATTGTTACTCATTCATTACAGAAAGACTGATCAGGATGTAATATTTTCAAGATCTGTATGTTATAATCATTATTAATGCAAATCAGGTTGTGAAAAGCAATTTTCCTATTGTATGAACAAGACCATATTTGAGAGTTACATGTACCAGTGTATCTGGAGTGCCATCTATCTTCTGTAGACACTTAATTTTGTAAAAAATGGATATCTGGTCCAAAAAATAGCCTGGGGTGAATGAGTTAGCTCTTCATAGTTGAGGGAGGGAAAATTCACTGGAAGAGTGTAAAAGTGTAGTATAACAAAAAATGCAGTGGTCAGGTTTGTTAGTGTGTCACATGTTCCACCACAGTTTTTACATCTCTAAGGCACTGCAGAACATCTCTGCTGTTGCAAAAAATATTTGCAGTGACCATGCAACAGACAAACTGGTCTGGAATTTTAGGTTGATGAGGACAGCATTTTGTTTAATTTTATTTCTTTTCTTAGTCTCCTGAGCTATTTGAATAATAAATACCTTTCAGGGTAATCAGTAGAGCCTTGATCTGACAATGTAAGGCGCTTAAAATTAGCTTCACTAAATACATTCCTGGCATTCCTGTTTTATTTTGGGAAAGTCTCCTGGACAGCCTTTCCCTGTACTTTCAGTATTGTGATACTGAAACTGAAACGTAAGTGGGTGGAATCTCATGCATTACTACTTCTGGATAATTGTTCAACACCAACAGTCCATGTACGTATGATTAACTATATCCAGCAATCCAGACTCTGATTCTTAGCCATTATATCTTCAGGAAACTTTGGATCTAGGTTGGCAGCTTCTATTGTGAGACTCCAGCAGATGTGGTCACACTGCCAGACACTGTAGCCGTGACCTCTGGTGAATTGCTGTAGTGCAGCACTGCAGGGGTTTTTCGTTGGTTTTGTTTCCCAAGCCTGACCATTTGAACTAATTACTGAAGAGATTTACAAACGAATGTACCCAGGTTCCTGGGGTTTGAGTTCCCATGGGAGAGCATCCTGCAAACACCTTCGCTGCTTTGCAGCAGGAGTGGTCACTCCGTTCCAGTGGCTGATGGATGGCAGTGGATGTGCAAAACACAGAAGTCTGCAAGGAACTGTCAGCTGACATTAGCTTGGGCTGCACAGAATCTGACCCAAACCTCATCTCAAGTGTCAAGAAGAGCAATTACTTTATTACAGAGGTATATGAGATGATGGGTGGTTCAGCCTGCGTGCCTATGTGCCTGTGCCACATGTACGCTTTCCCATGAGGGCTTCTGATCCATTGCAATTGCAGCTTTCCCCTCATGTTTGTGAATTCTATGCTGGAAACTCATGGTAATAAATTTTATCATTAGCGTAAGACTGTTCACAAAAGGATGGTTTCAGGTCTGTAATTTGAAGGTTAAACAATACTTTGTGTTTTCCTCTGTTATTATTCTTTAGATCAAGTAAATAAATTCTACTCTGAGAAACATGAGTTCAGATTCCACAAATGATAATATTGATGTCACGAGGGTAGTTCAGACCTGATTTTACAATTGATGATGGTATAAAAGTCACAGAAGATCTTTATTTCTGCTGATAACCACTAGTCATGTAGTGCTTCAACTTTAGGTTGAGATTAGTGAGCACTTTCACTGAATAGCATCGTATCCCTGTGAAAAAAAAAGCATAAAAAATGACAAATCTTGAACCCTTGTGTAACTAGCAAAGCGTAGTCATAATTAGGAAAGATCTGGATAAATAAGTATGTACAAAGTTATGGAAACATGAAGTTTTTACAAACAAAATCTTCTTAAATGGCAAACTAGCTTCTTTGGAGTGGATGCAATACATCATGTAATAAGTGTGTTGCTGAATTCTGTTGGAAAACAACATGTTAAAAAATAAATTCTATAGATAATAAATATACCATACCATGTGTAATATATAATATATAAATAATGTTTATATACTGTATGTAATATATATTTTAGGTAATACATGTAATACAGACACACACAAAAAACCTCAATGTGTGTGTGTTTGTATATATATGTGTGTGTGTGCGCGTGTGTGTGTCTGTGTATTCCAAAAGAAATTACCAGGCAAGAAGAATGAATATGTTACTTCTGCTAGGACTTTACACTGAAATGCTGAATCTGTATTTGATATCTTGATAAAGTGGATGGATTTTTAAATATCCCTTGGACAGCTAATAAGATTTGTATTGGTGTTGTACCTTCCAAAATGAAACCATTCATTTCAAAGATGAATGAATATGCATCTCAGTGGACTTCTGGCTTCTGTGCCTTGCTCTTGTGCAGGAATATTACTTCTTATTTAATAGATTTAGATTCTGTACTTCTCCATTTGGCAGATAGTGGCAGGAAACAGCAGAACCTGGAGAAATTAAATTGTTCAAAGGAACATTGCCAATGAACTAACTAAAAAAAAAATCCTCAAAAGGAAAATGAGCTCCTGCATAACTAAACTATCTGTATGCAGGTACCAGAGGGAGGAATGCTAAAGTAGATATAAAAATCAACTTTACAGCATTGATTAGCTGTTGTTTTCTCAGATTGAAAAGAATATTTCCAATTCTTTTTCTTTTCTTTTTTTTAATAGAAAGAAGTATCATGTAGTAGTTTTTTTGTCATTGCCTGTTACAAATACACTGGTGTTTTCCTTTGTCAACTTATTCATTATATTAAAAATATAAAACAAATAATTTTAAGTAATTTTGAAAAATTTAATGTCCTTCTATTAAGTAAATATTAATAATAAATATAAATATTAAGTAAATATTAATATTTAGTATTAAATGTGCCATGTGTAAGAAAAGCAGTGATTCAAATGTGGCAAGAAGTAAAGTGTAATTAAGATAATGTTAGTAGAAAGATACACTGCTCTTTCCTGGTGGGGTTAGGTATGATTTATCCCTTGCACACCTAATTCTATTAAAAAGTAACATAAAACAATCAGGAAGGAAGTGCTGTTTTAATAATGTAGTACAACACTCCAAGTCCAAAGTGATTTTCCAGAGACACTTTTGGCTTTTGTAATTTTAATATCTTGATCTTTCTTTTTATAGACTGTATAATCTGTAGATGTTTGCAAATTACTACTCAAATGCCTAAGTCTTAGCATTAAACTATCACTGCTGACTGAAATTTGGTATCCATAGAAAAAACTGTATTTTGAGTCAGAAGGAAAATCAGGAGTTTTCCAGGAAGCCTGCTGATTAAAATATACTTTGGAAACTCAAGCTATAAGGATGTTATCAGGTAATGTATTTTACTCTGCTGTAGTTGCAGGTTCCCACAGGCAGCTTCAGTCCCTGTTGTGGTTTGGGAGTGAGGGATCTGGGTTACAAAGAAACACTGGAGATTCTATGGAATCTTGTAGGTACAGCTAAACCCAGGATTTTGGAGACCTAAAATTGATTAAATCAGGAATAGAGACATTTGAATTTGGTAAAGATTTCAATACGGGACCAGTGATTGGTGATTGGTTTGTCTACAAGAAAAAAATCAAAACCTATGAACTAGACATTAGTAGTACCAGTACCACTGCTGTTCTGACAGCCTTCACCCATCAGGTTTGTTTCTCTTCGGTGCATAAAAGTGCACTGTAATTTTGACCTCCAGCACATGAAGAGGTGTGTTTATGTGTATGTATAAACATATATGAACGCACATTTTAGCTCTGAAGCTCTGCAGGCCCATGATAGAAGACATAAACATTGATGGGGTCATTGAGTCTAAGGATTATTCTGTTTTTTTGCTGATGAATAGGCTATTAGGCTGTAATATCACATTGTTTAAACTACATTTTTGCGGAAGAATTATTATATAATGACTATCTATGCCATCTTTGTAATATACTGATGGTCTTGACAGATCTTCAGGAGCCATTTGTTAACAGTCCTGGGAGGGGTGTCATGATGATAAATAATGACTGTATCATCCAGTGTTGTCTCTAGAGAGATGTTCCCTCCAGGAGAGGGTGACTGGGGAAAAACGGCTAATGGCTCAAACTGAATTGACATACACACTGAAGGTTTCATATGACAGTATTTCAAGTTAAAGGCAGATTCTGTATATTGGTACACATCACCCCTCCTCAGTGTGTTGTTATCCAAATAATTTCCTGACATAGTTTGTTCCACAGCATTTCCCACTTTCCTCTGACCTAATTTCTGCCTTCAAATGGGGCAGCATCCATTCATAATGTGTATGATGGAAGTGTCTGGCTTGTAGGCTGTATCTGAAGGCATATTAAGCAAAAACACAATAGTGCCTGGGAGCCATAAGCCTGGGCATGTCAGGTGGATGATGCTGGAAATAGTTTCTAGTTTAACTGTCATTTGAGATGCACTAAAAGTGAATAGTGAAGTCAATATTTATACAAGTAACCCATGTGTTTTCCTGGGATATCCAGGACAGAACTTGCCGTCTGTCCATATATGAAATGAGTCTTACAGCCTCACAGTCCTTACACTGTCCTATCTAGGTACACTTTTTGTGCCCAGCTCACAAAGGTGAATCAGCTGACAGTAGATCTCCAATGGCTGCCCAGGCAGGCAGCTGGAGTGGGACTGTGAAGGAGGAAGGACCACACATTAAAACCTTCTCTATTCTGTAATGAAATACTTGATATCCATAAAACTCATTCACAGATTTGAAGGAAGGAAATTAGAAAACAAACGAGATGTTCCTCCTTACAGGTTTCTAACCTCCCATTTCCCCTCTGTGCTGGGGTGTTTTCTAACAAAGCTATCTCAAGATTAATTTTCTTACATAAAATCTTTGCCATTCCCAGCAAAAATAATTGCACCTTTTTGCTGGCAGATTACTTAACACATTGTTTACCATATTGTCTGTTTCTATTTATTCTCATGAATACATGTATCTGTGCACGTATCCAGAATACACGACTTATACATCAGATTGTAGCGGAATCTGCAGCAAGAAACATGAACAGTATGAGGCCAATAATATTTGCTAAAAAATTGTCAGCAAAACTTATTTCTACACTTCTGGCAAACCTACAGCATTCAGTCAGAAACATCCTTATGTGTCACATTCTGCAAATACCAAGGTAAACAGTCAATACAGAATAAAATGTTCATTGGTCTACTAGAAACTAGCTATGAACTAGGTCTAAGCCCCAGTGTAGTCAGCAGAAGACTCACTGAACTGGGACTTTGGAGCACAATTTACCTGAATCAAGGAAATTATTTTTCATTAAAATTTTGTTCATGTACTTGGTTACATATTTAAAGATCACTTTTATTAGGTATCTAATTTTAAAAAACTTTTATTATGTTAAGAGTTTTGTGAAGTTCAAGAAATTTTGTTGAGATCTTTGGTCAAACATTATGTTAAAATGTTACTGAAACTTTTAATATAATTTAAATAAGACAAGAAGCTGCCTTTTTCTTTTAAAGCCAAAAAGAATGTTGTAGATTAGATGATGTGCTTATTTAAATTTTTGGTTTGGGCAATGATCACTCTGCCAAGGATTTTAATGTGACCTGGAAAAGCTGGCACCTCTAGAGCTATGGTAACATTTGCTTCCTGCTCAGAAGCACCATGGAGCTGGATCTGGAGAGGAGTTAAACAGGAGAGGCTGCTGGATCCAAATAATATCCAGAGTTTGTAATGTAACGTGAAGTACTGTCTGGACACTCCGACCCGTTCCATTTGCTTGTGCACTGGATGTGACAGTCCTGCTGGACAACTGGAAAATAGCCCTTAGCTTTGTGGTTGTTCAACATACCTTCAAGCTGCTCATCTGGTGAACTTGTCAGTCACATTCCCCATTGGAAATGCAAGGACAGAAGGACAGGGTGGCAGTGCCGAGGTTTCAGAGTGTCCTTTCAGTTTCAGATGCAGCCACAGTACCCGTGAGAAGAATGCTCTGATACATCTTGCACCACGTCGTGCCTTCTGCCTCAGTCCCTGCAGCTTTCCACGCTCTTCTGCCTTTTCCCAGCAGGTGCTCTACATGTGGCTGCAGGTGCTCCATGATGGGGTGGCAGGAGAGATGTGTTCCCTCACACACCTTGTGTGCATCCTGCAGCAAAGTCCCCCGAGCCTTTCCTCGGGAGACCTCCATACCCAGTGTGACAAACCCTGCTTGTCAGACCCCATCAGTGTGGGGATTTCATGTCCACAGACAGAAGTTATTTGTTTATTTAATCTTAATTCCATGCCTGCATTCAAGGCAATGACTTTGTGCACATTTACTCCCTCATATATGCACACTCACATTCTTGCACCCTTGGGTCATTGTACATTTAGCTGGAAAAAAACACATGTAAGGGTAATGCACTGTTAATATTTAATCAAACTCTATTAAGATTTCCACCAAACTAACGTTCAGAAAACTGAACAGATTAAAAAAAAAGGGCAACCATCATAAATGGGGTTATTTTTTAAAGTCTTGGGTGAACTAGGTTTATATAACGTTATATATGATAGATAAAAGACTGTAAAGAAGATAATCTTTGCCATGTATCTACATTTTCAGAAATGACAAATGAAAGAGCTGTGGGGGCTCATACTGCAGATATGGTTCCCACACTCTTTTATATTGTTAAACAACATGTGCTTGGATGAGTTAGCGTTCCATCATAAATTCAAGCCTTCAAGCAAGTTCTGACAAATCCTGAACAGAATTTAATTATATTAGGAGGAAGAAACAAAGGTATTTCTTAGGCTAAGAGTTTGCAGAGAAATGTAAATTCCATCCCTCCTTGGGCTAGCTTGATGCAGTGTAGTGACTGCAGCCAGCTTGAACCAAATCCTGGAATTGTCAATGGGCTTTTAATCCCAGGTATCTTGCTGAAAAAGATTTCTTTTCTTGTGATTATGCTTTCAACTCCATGACTGAACTGTGAATTAACATTGCAAAAGCCTATCTATAGTCTCTGGTTCCTGACTGTACAGCTCCTGTTTGCACAAACTCTCCTCTGAACTATGGAAGAGCCGGTTGAATCTACCCAACACTTGGACAAAATTAAAAATTGCTATTTTTAATTTTGTGTGAACAAACACTTTAAAGTACTTTATTACAGCTGACAAAAATGAAAGGAGATTTTCTCACATAGAAAAGTTTACATGTCATGTGAGTGACCACATTGACAGAACTTAAGATTTCCATTTTCTTAGCCTCATCTTCCGTCTCTCAGGATACAGATTTCTTTGGACTATCAAATCTCAGCCATGGAGTTGAGCTCAATGCCCAAGTTCTGCACTTGTCAGTGTTCTCTGAAGAGAGATGAGTTTGCTCTGTCTCCAGCTTCCCAGGCACTGGGGTGGTTTCTGTTGGAGTCCCATCACTGGTCTTGTTCCCAGGACCACAGGCTCTGCACAGAGCATCCTTTCCCTGAAAAAGGTCTAGCAGAGAGATGAGTCCATCCCTGGTGCATCTTCAAGACACCACAACCCCGCTTGAGTGTTAACAACAGGGGAGGGCTGTGCCCAGCTCCCCAGTTCCTCCTGATGGGAAACTGCTTAGACAAGCAGGTTATCCTTTCTCAGAAAGACATTCACCGTATCGTTTCTCTGCACCCTAATGACCGTACTTCCTTCGTATCCCCTGCTGCTGTGCTCCAGAATACTCTATGCTCTAATGGCTAAAACAGATCATTGCAATGCTGGTCTTAGTGTGTTTGTACTTCAGATTAAAGGATGTGGTTTTGACAAGACATCTGCTGAGCAAACCACTTTTTCCTTAATCAGCATGCTCTGCCCCTATCTGCTTAATCTCATCTAACTCTCGTGACAAAAATAATTGAGCCCACAGTCTCAGAAGCATAGGGTCTTAGGGGATTATTTATGGCACTGACTAATTTGAGATTTATTTCTTAGAGGGATGCTGTGTCTGGAAATCTAGGCACTCTCAATTTTCCTTCTTTTAAAACTTTTATTACAGTCAGGAACTTTCTCTTTTCAATTTTTTTAACATTAATTACTCTGTCAGATAAATCAGTAAATCCTTTAGATTAGATATTTTGCAATTGGACCATTTCTATGTGGAGTCTTCAGTGGTCCATAAAAGGTGAATTTTCCTACAATGGGAGTACTTTTGACACCTCTCATGATTATCAATTTTTGCTGCAATTGCCTTATATCTCAGTTGTCTTCACTTGTGTGTTTGGTTGGTGGTGTTTAGAGGGTTCAAAGAAAATAGGCAAGATGGAGTCAGGCAGATAGAGTGTGTGTATGGTTATTTGCTTCTCTAGAACCAAGCTAAAATCTTATAGTCCCTGTTCCATTATGACTGTACTTGTTAGCTCCTTCACCCGCAGTTTTGATTCATGTGAATCTGATTTGGAGATGCCTTGCAAAGCTCCTTATGTAAATGGAATTCTGTGTGATGCAGGAGTCAAATAACACAGTGGCAGGTGAATGTGAGGAACCTGACAATCTCTCTGCACCATGCCCTGCAGGTGAGGGACATAGTCATGAAGAGAGCATGAGTGAACAAGCTTATTCATGAGATAAACAGGCATCTTTCATCAGTTCATGTGACTTTGCTGAACTGGATTTGGAGCTGTTTTCTGAAACCGGCTACACTTCTGAGTTGCTGTGTGTTGGTGGCAGAGGATGGTATAAATAAGCCCCAGCACCTATGTCCTGCTCCACAGCTGACCAAAGACTGACCTCAGTGTAGTTATTTGCTCTCTTAATGTTGTCGTCTTCCCACATCTGAAAAAGGTGGGGCAAAAATGAATCCACCTTTTCTGGAGCCTGGACACTTAGGAAGATCGCTGTGTAAATGCAAGTTATGACTAATTTTTCTTCTCCAGTGTCCTGATCAGCCTATCTCTTAAGGGATTTGCTGAAACTTTTTTATTCTCGCGGTGATTTCTTTGGAGCTACAGATCCCAGGTGTTGTAAATGACATCACACAGGCAAGCAGATAGTCACATAAACAAAATTAAAGCTAACTCTTCCTGTTTGTCACTGCAGTGAGCAAATATTCACATGCTGAACCAACTTTAACTCTGAGATGAGGAGGAGGTATCTGGTATTTTGTGAATCTGTGGGAGGAGGGTGGAAGTTGGAGGGTCAAAAACTGGCAGGAATTGAAATCTCTGCCTTTGATATGTGTTATCAGTTGTGGAGAGCAGGAAGAAACTGCAATTGTGCCAGCAGCATGGATGCTGTCTTTAATGACATATTTCTTTGGGGATTGCTGCATTCCTGGTTCATTTCAGAAAAGTGTGGTTTCCTGACCTGCTGTGCACACCCACTGAGTCAGGGCAGCAGCTGGGGCAGAGTACGCTGGCTCTTGGCACCAGGTGTCTCAGAAGACCCTTGTTGTGATGCCCTCTGTTCTTCCTTTCTTCTCCCCAGCTGTTGCCATTAAACATATATAACATCTGGGCAATGTCGCACTGAATGAAGCCTGTTCTTCCATCTTGGCCATGCAAAGGTGATGTCATGCTGGTCCTGGCATGCTCATCTGCGCCTTTGTGACTGCTCAGTTCATGGTGTAACTCTGTACAGGTGAACTGGCACTGCAGGCACGATGTCAGTGTTTGGCTTCACCCGCTTTACTGGCTCTGAGGAGAGCCTATCACCTTCCCCAGAGTGGGAAGGAAAATTATGTACCTTGCCACTTTCTATGATCTATAGAAGAATTATTTCCTGTGAACAGGAGGGAAAAAATGTTCCTCAGCTTCTGAAGTGCTCTTATCTCTTAGAAATACTCTCATGAAATGCTCCAAATGAAAAGCTTTTGTCTACACATTTTATCATTTAGTCAGAAGTGCCGCTGTTGTGGAGAGGCTTCATTTATTCCTTCTCTGGAGTGTGGAGCCCTAATTTCTGGTTTAATCTGAAGACTATTTCAGGCTTGAGCTCTTTGGGAAAAGGAAATGAAAGTGGGCTCAAGAGTCCTTTGTTTCTGAGCCCCTGGTTACCACTCAGGAAAATGCTTTTATGCTACAAATGGATAAAAACTACAACGGTTCATTCAGGAATGTAACATCCATTTAATTGATCCATTCACAATCTCAAAATTAAAGACAGGATTTATTAGGCTTTGAATATGTGTTGAGTATGCTCCTTTTGTTTCTAGATGACGTTTTCCTCCTCTCAAGTTTAGCTAAAAATGTAATAGCCCTTCAGTTCAACAGATTCACAAACCTTCTTTGTCTCTTCTTGGTCAACCATTGACTCTTTGTAAAGCCCAACAAGGAATCACAGTCTCAATGGATAGTCCCGCTATGCTGTGGAGTAAGAAAACCAAAAAGAACTATCATGAATTACTTATAAAGTTCACTGAGATACAGCCACTGCCAAGAAGAGTAATGACTAGCTCCTAGGCTTAGCTCTTCTAGGCTTCCCTTTCTTTTTCCTTCACAAAAGACTTTCATTAGTGAGCCACAAAGGTGTAAATGGGCTGACAGTGTTTCCTGCATTCATAGAGTGATGAAAAATCTAACAAGCAATGTGAGACCTGGACATTTTTCATGGCATCGTGTTTTGTTTTTGAGTTCAGAAATACCAGCTTCTTCAGATAAACATACAGTTTCCCTCAAACATGAAACATACCTCCTGCCTTCTTCTTGACTGTGCAAGTCATAGCTGCTGTGCCTGTTTTGAATCCACCAGGAGCAGGTTAATCAGATCCCATAGCAAAAATATCAGTTTTAAGAGGAGAAGCACTAACTAAATTCCTTGGAATGGGTGTGTGAGATTGAAGGAAATGTGGGCTAAAGCAGGCTTAGGACATAGCCATACTCTTCCAATCTGTGCTGTGCTAGGGTCTGAAGCAGTGAGCAGGCCTGGGTGGAGCATAACTAGGTTTCTGAAATGCACTGCTTACTGCCACCTCTGTCACTCGGACCCTGCTGTAGTTACTGTTTCTGCAATGTCAAGAGCTGCTGATAGCCATAAACTACATCAGCCAAACCATGCAACACAAACAAAAACATTATTCACTTATTTAAGTTCAACCAGACACAAAAAAATCCCACTGTTTCTCCGACTTACATATGTAGGTTTTTCTTGCACATCTTCCAAGACAGCTGTCACCTCAGACAAAGACAGCTGCTTATGTGGGTTAGGTTAAGGTGCAGACCTCTGGGCTATGATGCTGATGAGCCCTCTGAAAAACATCCTCCCACTCTGCCAAAGAGCTCTTGGAAAGAGCTTGGGGGGTTTCTCACCAGTTCTGCCCTCACCCAAACAGCAACTCCAGCTCCCCCAGCAGGTTTCTCTCACCCCACAGCAACTTCAGCTCCCCTAGCAGGTTTCTCTTACCCCACAGTGAGACCGTCACATGTAACTACGTCAAGGCCTTATCAAAGCTGCAGGGGCAGTAATTAAAGTGCTAGTGCTGGGCAATATAAATCCTGTTCTTTTGCAGTTAAAACTGGAAAACTAATTTCCCAACCTCACTTTCATGTTTGCATGGCCCTTCCATTGTTTTGTGCCCAAGAGCATTGATAAGGACAAGGTGCATGTTGTGGTCAGCACTGGTTTGCCAATTGCATCCTATTACGTGCTGGGATACAAGAGCCCACCACTCCACAGGTGAGAAGCTGTAGCCATTTCACAGACATTGCTGATTCCCAAAGTTACCATCTCAATTTCTGCTGACCTCCTAGACAACAGAGAAGGGCTTTACTCATCAGTCAGGGGCAGCTCTCAGCCTCCTTCCTATTACCTGCCCCTCTTGCCTCTGGTGCTGTGTACCAAAATGGTACATTTTTGGCTCAAACCTCACTGTTTTGAAAGCTGTTTGCAACAGAGCTATGCCAGGGAGCTTCTACTTCTCGCTTTATTTAATGGCCAGCGCTAATTTTTTTGTTTAATTAACAATGTATCTATTAGCAACTGAAGTAATCCTTGCATGCAGACACCCCGACTTTAAAGGCTACATGTGTATCACCTTGTTAATTAAGAGGGCTTTGCCTAGGACAGATGAAATAATTTGCCAAGAGAAAATCGTATTTTTCCATTCCTTGCCGCATTATAGATAGAAACTTTTAATGAAATAGACAATTTTACCATTGTAGTTTTAAAGTGATTTAACCTTTCCCCACTTCACCATCTGCTTCTCTTAATTTAATATGGTTGCAATTAGCTTCTGCAGGCTTCATTTAGAGGAGCTTGTTCAAGAGCGCTTACCAAAGACCACTCCTTTCACACCATTACGGGGAAATGCTTGAAGCTCTGGGTGTAGTGGGGCCAAATCCCCCACATACAGATAAGGAGGGTGGATTTTTTTCTAGAGTGTGTGCTTGTCACTTGTGCTAGAAATGAAACCAATTTTTGCTGCATTTACTTCAGATGAGCTTTGTAGCCTTATGCTAGAACAAGTAAGGTAAGTGTGGGGGATGTGAGGTTTCCTTTTAATGACAGTTTTTTTAAACTGTGTCTGAGGTGACACCAGGATTTCTTAGCACTTTGCAGGACTGAACTCGAACTGAAGCCTACGACACTTTCTTTTCAGACATTGTTGGAACAAATAACCATTTTAAAATATATCCTTTCCTCCCCCAGTTTTTGTTAAATTGCAGGTGCCAAGGTAAAAGTATCAGCCTCCCTTTGTCTTCTGTGAGACTCATGCTGAGGTTCACTGAGTTGCTGAGCAATAGAAAGTATACTTAGAGCTTTATATTGATTTCTATGTGAATTGCATATACATGTGAACCCTCAGATGCAGGCAATTTAGAGGGACATTTGCTCCTTCCAGAATGTATTCAAATTGCTTGTTTTACCCAGCTATCTTGGTTATAAACAGTTTTCACAATGTTTGGTTTCGTTTTCTCATTTCTTTGCTGTTTAGCAATATTGAACCTGATGGAGAAACAGATTTGTTTTCTTTTTTTAATGATTATTGTCTATGCTGATGACTTTTCCCCAGTAAAATGTAGGCCAATTGATTAATGTTGTGAAAAGTAATTTGTGTTGTTTTGTAAAGCTTGCAACTATTTCTGTGCTGCTTTTATGTTAGGCTGCAGACTGTAAGCCTGATTTTAGGAGCAAAACATAAGTGGAATAAATACGTGTTACTGTGAGAATAGACTGGGAATTAAAAAGCTGTGACTGACAGTGCAATGGTGCTTTCCTCCTGCCTCTATTACCAGGTTAATAGCTGGTCTCTCTAAATGACAGGTCTCTCATTCTTCCACAAGCTTTCTTGTGAATGTCTTCTTCCTAGATCCTGTCAAGCTGTGGAGTTCCTCTAAAAGCAGTCATAGTAATAAAGAAAACATACTCTGAACATTTTTGCTACTATCTAGTCTGAAATGTAGTCCAGACAGAGGCTGAATTTTTGCTACCAAAAAAAAAAAGTGTGAGAAGAATATTGTAGCAAATAAACAGTGGTATAAATAATAAATAAACAAATATCCATTTAGATGATATACAATACAAATTGGTCTAAACAGTTCTCTATTAATCTGTTTATATCACTTTCTCTCACACTTCTCATCCTAAACCTTTTAAATTTGATATTGTATAAAGTATCAAATGAATGCTGAGCAATTCTTCCGGGACAACATAAAGTGGAGTTAGTACTTTACACATCTAACCCAGTATATACAAATACAATAGCATATGGCATAAAATTAAACTGCTGCCTGCTGTTCCACTGAGCTAAAAGGTTCTTTTGGTCACAGATGAATCACAATTGGGGTTTTTCCTGTGTCCAAATCGTAATATGGTTACATATTAGATAATAGTGAATCTAGGTGTATACCCCATGTTAGGGGATGCTAGGGCTGTAAAGCTACATCTAGATTAGAGTATTAAAAGTATTAAGGTTTGTTTACTGACAAAGAGACCAACAGGCATGGGGTAGCCTGTCCATGTAAACAGTCTTAGGCTATAAAACAACATGGTGGGGCGCACACTGCCTGCTGGGAATGGTCCTCAAGGAGTTCATCCCTGTAAATGTCCTTGGGAGTGGCCTGTGAGAACACTGGCTCATATGGCCAGGGACCAGCCTGAGTGTGTGAACTATGTCCTGCAACACAGAATTTACCATTTTCCCAGTAATGGTCCCTGGCACTGTTTAATGCAAACCTACAGGTTTAGCATGATCTTCGTGCTAGTTTCATATCTGTTCTTGCTGTTCAGCTACAGACTTGGTTCACCACTTCCCAAATTCATCATGTCAGACCTATTTGTGGTTTGAAGGATTAGAGCTGCCACTTTGCCAAACAGAGTATGGAGGGGAAGGATGACTGCTCATGGGAGATTCAAAGCTGAACACTGACAGACCTGGGCACACTTTGTCGTTTAAACAGATCAGGAAATATTAGAATGCTGAAGTACCACTTGTAATATGTACAGTAAACATCATCTAATTAAATCTAATACAGTAAACAATCATCTAATTGCACAGTCTGGAAACACAATGTACAGAAAACAGTAAAAGGAATAATGAAGTAGGCCACAATATGGGATTATGTGGGATAGACATGCTTCTGTTGCCTCCGTGCTTTGACTGCCTTTTATCCTGACTTCAGCTGTTTGTTTCTTGGGGTTTTTTTTCCACTGTTTGGATTTTATTTGTTTTCAGTTCCTTGTTAAGAGTTTACGATCCCCCACCAGTTTCATCAGAAACTCTAGGACAGCTATGTGTGATACCCAGAAGTGGACAAAAGACTTTTTGTGTACTCAGTGTTTAATGGAGATTGCACATAAAAAATCTACAAAATTGTTATTTTCTTCTGACAAATGGAAATAACACAGGCATAATTTTCAGTGGCCTTTATTTTTGTCTGATTCTAAGCAGATTAAATTAAACACTCATTCTTCCTCACAAAGTGGGGAAAGAAAAAAAAACCTCTGCCAAGGCAGTTTGTATCATTACTGTGCATATGTTAGTATGGAATTGTATTTTGGAATCAAAGACTACAATCTAAGGTGATCAAAAACAACAACAAAAAATCATAATCATAAGTTCCAAGTAATTTTTCTATGGCTGTCTTTTTTTGACCATGTCAGACAGTATGCTGTTTGGATTTGATTTTTGAAAATACTTCTTAATTATACTCTAGTATAATTAAGTTTATTTGTTACTAAGTAAGTATAGTACCTATATGCTGGATGTGAACAGAACTTAAACAGAACAAAAAGTGAGGAATTTACTGACAATGAAGAATAATTATGCTTCTGGCCAGCAAAAAATCTAGTGTATTTTGGAGGGGAAACAAAACCCCGGCGGGGAAGGAAAGGCAGCTAGCTGCCATCAGCAAATAAGTGGCAGGAAGTCATACTTCACATCGAACTAGAATAACACAAATGACACAGTGAAGCACAAGCTAATAACTGCAGCCATTTTGCTGGGGGCAAGTAATTGAGAGACATGGGAAGCAGTTTTAGGAATGCCAAAAAATACATCATTATTGGCTATCTGATGGGACGTGTCAAAAAGGCACAGTCAGCCGAATATTAGGACACATTTGAATAGACATGTCTGTTGCAGCTCAGACAATATTCTACAGATGGAGAGCTAATGCTCAGGAATGACATAAGCAAGGAAGACATTAAGGTATTTACACTTCACTCTAGCTCTGCTGTATCCACACACTGTGAACAGCTCAAGTCCCAGTGAGACAATGTGATGCACTGTATGGGCTGTGCAGATTGCTGGGTCATCTCCTTCTATTACAAATCCATAATGGCCAGTAGCTAATGTGAGGATTGCAAGGAAGACAAAAATTCTTACAGTCTCATAATAACTCCATTCACTGCATTAGACTGTATTGTGTGTTGAGTTCCATGTCAGCTTACAGATAATAGCTGTGGAGGAGAAACAACTATGAATATGGAATTATTCCATGAAGGTGTTCTTCACACTGATAATAGGAAGTAAAACTTTCTTTTTCCAGACTACTATTTTTAATCTTATTATGAAACAGAAATATAACACATGCTTTTACAATTTTAATTTTTGCAACTTCCCTTGTTTGGTACTACTTTAAAATTAGTCTTGCTTGGCTTTGGCTATATACTGCTTATTTTATTTCTGTGATTAGCCTCATTGCAACAATGGCAGTAACTCACAAAACCAATATCCACAAGTACCCCTAGGCATAGTAGCATTGGCCTGCTGTTGGCTAGCATCTGGGCCACAACACTGGTTTTGCACCAGGGGAACTCCAGTGAAGAGTTTTTTGAGTAGACAGAGCGACTGCTACCTGGTTTTGATTGTGCTGCTCTAGAGGAGCTGGTGTCCTCCTTTCCTTCTCACAGACTGGGCTGGCAGGGAGCCACTAGTGGGGTATTTCTTCATGATGGGAAACATTTCCCTCTTAGGGTTATTTGGCTTCTCTAAATTTTCACTAAGAAAATTCCAGGCAGGTTTAAGCAAATGGAGCTTTGGCAATGTCTTTCATATACTTTGGTTTCTTTCTGAGGAACAACACAATTTTCTCAAGAGTTTGATTTTATGTGCTGGGAGTTTTTGTTTGCGTAGAGTGTTTGTACTGGATGACTCAGAGGGCTAAGAAGGGGTGCAGGGACCTGGTGTCCTTGGAGCCACTGGGATGGTGCAGGTTTCCATTAGCCTTATCTTTTTTTGGCAGTGTATAAAACACTTCTAAACGGTGAGTCAAACATTAGTGATGTTTCATGTTGATTACTAAGTGTAAAGGGCAGTTTGCGTTGCATCTGGAACACTTGAATGCCACCCTTGAGCTGGCTGGGGGGGGAAGTGATGGCCTCCCCATCTGTGATCTGCAGCCTGTGTGCTCCTCTGAGTGCCATTAAAAAGGGGAAATGGAGGATCTATGATTTATAGAAAAGAGCTTGGCTGTTTTGTCACTTTCTTCCTTGCAAATAAATATTGATTTGCACATGCAGGGCCATGTTAATTTGAGGTGCCAGGGCAGCAGGACACCAAGTTTCTCAAAGCAAGTGACCAACTTTAGAAATTCTGCTAGACAGCAAAAAAAACAAGTTTCAGCTTTACTTCATCAGCCATGTGGTTTATTTTAGCCCATAAGCTAATACAGTATAAAGTGTGAAAATATCAGCCCCATAAAAATTAAGTGAAGTACCCTCTAATAATGATTTGTCTTAAAACAGGGTCCTGCCACCTACACTAATTCTGCAATCCAACTTAACAGGCCCTTAAAATAACTTCACAGAGCAACATTTGACATCCTTTACTGTAGTATTTTTGTCAACCTCTGTAGTCACCAATATAGGGTCTTAAAACAGAACTGCATGTCTCCAAAAATGAGCAAATATGTATTTGAATGTTACACAATATTTTTATGCAGTTATGTTACCTTTTGAAAGTTTTTGCTGGCAAATAATATTGGTGGCATATTT
>WEIT01039228.1:1962-18204 GCA_013389985.1 Dryoscopus gambensis | reverse complement strand
CCTGTCTTTTAAACCAAGACACTTCACAGAAGTGTGGAAGAAGGTGGCTGGTAGTGGCTGGGCTACCACCCATGAAGAATCACAAAGCAAGTGCATCTGTTTGGGATTTCTGACCCACTACGATGAATGCAGGTTACCTGGTATGATCAGCTGGTTGTGTGATGATAGCAGTCTGTCAGGGAGGTTGATCCAGGTGGTCACTGTGGAGTGACGAGGAATCACACAGCTCTGGTGAAGTTAAAGGACTTCTGTGCTTCACTGCAGCAGAGGAAACTCTGGCCTGTTACTTAGATATTTGTTTGTTTGGTGGCACTGAGATGAAAACCTTGTTTCTGGGATGTAAGAGTTGACTGACACAGATGACAGAAATGTAACAAAAGAGGTCAAGGTTTTGGGTAGGAAGGGAAATACAACTGTGAGTCCCTAGGAGAAATGCAGTGTGTATGAAGCAAGACTTAAAAATACAGTGTGGATAACAGAGAGAAGGGAGGAAGGAGTGAGAAAGATGAAGAAAGAGAAAAGAGAAGGAGAAAGCCAGAGAGGAAGGTGTGTTTGGGTTCCCTTGTACAAATGCTATTCTATTTGAAGTGGCATTCATCAGCCTGTGGCTCTTAAATGACCAGTTCCACTATACCCACACAATGGGCCTGCCTCATGTGTTTAATAGCTGGTGCTGCTGTCCTTACCTGGAAATGGAGCACAGCTCTTTATGTGGATAATGTAGCTGGTTCACTGTAAATCTCAGATGTGAGGAGTAATGAGGACAGCGAAATAGCATCATGTAAATATTACAAAATTGGAGGCGGGGGGATGGAGAGCAGTGGAAGGAGCAAAAATTTACAGAGTGACAATGAAATAGGGAAAATATCAAGTAATCTGAAATGGAACACACGTTCTCTGTGGGTGAGAACAATGTGGGAAGCATGGAGCTGGAGGAGTGGGCAAGACACCGTTGTTAATGCTGAATTATCAATCATTATGTTGTGTTTCTTGCACTGACTGACCAAAACCGCTTTGTTTGGAATAAAGAGAAAGCAGGCATTGTCTGTACCTACTCCAGTTCAGCTGCTGCATTCACGGCTTAGCAATAAACTTCTGAAAACCTATTAAGAGGCTGGACATAACAGCCTAGTGATGAGTGCCTGTGAGGACTGGCCGATGAAATTAAGAAGGCTGAGGGCCTGGCTAAGTACGCTCGTGTGATTGCAGCTTGTCTTCAAGACAAAGGTGGCAGAGCCTGTGTCTGAGCTACAGACTTCAGCTTTATCGCAGACAGCTTTCAGCTCATGAATTTTCTGCATTGATTATGGAGAACACTAAAATGTGTGTTCACACTCAGTCTGCTAAAGCCCTGCTGGGCTTTCAGAAGAGAAAGCTGATCCATAAATAAAGAGAGCTCCTTGGAGGTGGCATATAGAATAGAGAGGCAAAAATTTAACACAAAGTGAAACTGAGTCTTCTGGGACTATTGAAAACATCCTCAAGCCTTCTGTTTTGCAAATGACTGCAGTGGATGATGTTGTATGTCTGTCTTTGCTTAATATGTACAGCTCATTAGCAAATGCAGGCACAATATGAAATCTCTGCTGGCTGTTTCCATATGGGAAACAAGAATGGTGGTAAATTTTTCAGAAGATTCTATGAGGAGCTGCCACCCACCGATCTCAGTAAGCCTGGTCTGAGCAGCATGGACTCTGTGGGGAGTCCAGCAGTTGTGCTGACCTGCATGTAGGAGTGCCTTTGAGACCTGACCAGTCATTTCAGAGGGAGGAAAAGACAACTCGGGGTGCCACAGGGATTGCTTCTGAAACAGCTGGAGGTTGTTCCTGAACTGTCATTCTTTTCTACTAAGAGAGAAATGTGGTAGTTTGGCACTGAGCAGGAATAGTGTTGCTATCTTGGGTCCTTTTCTTTCACACATCTCAAATGCTTCTTGGAATGGATTAGGAGGCATCAAATTTGTTTGCAGACTGCAGCTCTCACTGTATCACTGTGCAGAAGATGTTTATCTGGTTGTCTCTTTCTGCACAACACATTTTAAACACCTTTCACTAGTATTTTGCTGTAAAGTGATGTATGCAATGCCTTGTCTTTGGGTTTGCCTGTCTCTGTTAAGTTAGGCCCTCATCCAAGCAAACAATTTCCTCTCTGTTTGAAGATAAGCCTCCTGCCCTTGCTGAAGTGATTAAGACTGCTTGGGTCATTAGTTTTGATGTATGTGTGCATGCACATGACTAGCAATGATGCTTAGTGGCTATGAGAAAATACTTCCCCCCTAGGTAGATTGCTGAGAGGAGGTTCAGTCTATAAAAATCATGTAGTTACAAAAACTCTTCCCCTTCATCTTAGCCTGATGAAATCTGTGGCATCTCTCCAGATGAAGACTGGAAATGTTTTCCTTCCTTTTTTAGCTCACTGGGTTTGTGTGTGTGCCACAGGCACTTTATATCATTCTGGTTTATTTATACTTTCAACTTATTGATTGGTAGATGAGATGATAGCCTTTTGGATTTATTTTGCTGCTCATTTGTAATTAATTTGGCGCAGCCATAAAAAAAATCAACCTTTATTCATTTGCCATCTATTCACTGTGATTTTTTTTTAGAAAGCTTAAAAGTAGAAGAGCCATGCACTAAGCAACTGGCCAACATGCACGAGATTCTCAACATCTTGCTGTAAGACCTGGCTGTCAATTTTACCTGCATTTGCCCAAAAGGGGGAGTATTCTTTGGCCACCTGTACAGTGTGAGGACCTCCAGCCATTCTGGTGAGTGCTTGTGCAGAGCTGCCAAAGTTAGTGTTACTTCCACCAGTGTGTGTTGTGAAAATGAAGAGGAAAAGCTATTGCTTTGAGGGCATCTGTGTCCTTGCAAGCTCTTATACTAGGTGAAACAGGACGTCATGAGAGAAGGAGGGCCACAGAAGTGAGCTTTGGGCTCTTGAAGAGAAAGCAAACCTGCTGCTTTGCCAGTTGGCAGGCCTGTTGCTGGAACGAGTGACAGACTTGCAGAATAACCGTGCTGCCCCTGAGTTCTGACCGCTCATAGCCCACTGGGCTGATCACACACAGCTCACAGGGAGTATGCTCTGTATCAGTCTCCGCAGCTGCCAGTAACAACTGCCTGTAATTTGACTTGATAAATACAGTAGATATGAGCATTTAATTCAAAATGACAATTCAAGGCTTCAAAGCAGTTCACCTGCTCTGCAACGCTTTAAAGATCTCCCAAAAGCAATCTTTTGTATGTGTTTGAAATCTGCCTCTGCCACTACTCAGTTATATTTATAGACTACTGGTGGGCTGCCTATGAAAATTCTCGTCCCACAGTTTTTCCTTAAGGTTGGTGAAAGCTTCTATGTTTCACGAAGGTTAAGCTACAAAGAGAGAGGATAGGATTGTAAATGCCTGCTAAGCTCCTGAATCTGTGATCTCACTAATGCGTTCACTGCGCACTGTAGAAGCACAGTTCTGTATTGCTCATGTAGAATCAAAGGGTTGCTTCACTTTCCTTGATCCTTGCAGTATATCCACCTATGTCTCTTTTAAATCACTCCTCCGCATTATCTTCTGTGGATTTCCACTACTGTCCAAAAAAAATAAAATCAAGAAAAGGCTTGATCCCCCCTATTTTCCTGCCCCCCTCTTCCCAGTGTGCAAGCATGCCCAAGATGAATCACTGCATAATTATATTCCTATTGCTTGTATCCTTCCGTTGGCTCTCCCTTTCCGCTCGTTTCATGCTTACTTGCCAATCAAGCCTATCATTTGGGGTCTGATTATTTGCTGGGGTTCATTAACCACAGGGAAGATCTTCAGCAGCAGTCTAGGGGACACCTGAGAGCCTCCAGCCCGCATCATAATCTCAGAGTGTAGGCTTAACATGGCCTTGCACATACAACATTCCTTAACCTGCCGTGAAATATTGAGCCCTGCTTTAAGCTCCTAGCAATGTTGTGACTTTGAAATGGTATCTGGGGTGAGAGAAGAGTTTGCCTGACTTTCCAGCTGAGCACAGGGGGCCACAAGCTGTGGGGATGCTGGCTTTCAAGGTCAGTGATGTGTGCCAGGGATATACTTATACTGCAGATAAGGACAGGGAGGGAGCTCAGGTAGGCCAACACCTGGTAAATGAGGTGAGGCATTGACAGAGGGATTTGGGGCTTCACGCTGATGCCGCATTTTCTGTAGACATGCTGCTGTGGTTCCTGGGGTGGAAGCTCACTTTTTCCCAGTGCCACCTGGAAGGACAGCCATGTGTACATGTGGGAACCAGGGCAGATCTGCAGTCTTTGAAGGTTTGACAAAAGCGTGCCCTAAGATACACTGGTCAAGGTTAAATATCAAGTTAAGGAACCAGGGCTGGACACTCATGCAGTTAGAGGCCTGACCAGGTAGTCCTGATCTTCATGTTCTCTTTTTGTCGGTGAGTTACTTGGATTGAAGCTCTCAGAGGGATCTCAAGTGTGTCAGGAGCCTGAAGTGGCTGGGCATTGTTTTGTTGCCTTCCTTCAAACCTCACAGCCTGTAGTGGTAATAAGGGCATTCTTGCAGGGTTAGCAGACATCCTGTAGCACAGGCAGGTGCTGCAGGAGTGCAGGAGTACTTACTCCCCCTGGTTTTCAAAGCTGCTTAGTACCCCTGAGTCTCCATCCCTGTAGAGCTGTGTAGAGCCACCAGCCCCATCCAGCATCCCTGCTTTCAGGAGGGGCCAGGTTCATGGGGAGCTGGGACCTTTTTCTGTCCCTGCTCTGGCTATATATCATCTTCTGGCTGTCACTGCTCTGTGCTGCTGGTTTCAGTCATCCCTGCTGCACTTGTCTGTTCCATTCTGTCTCTGGGCTTTGTGGTTGTAAAGCACTCCTAGGCTGCAGTTGGAGCTGCTGCTTTCCTCTGTCCACCTCCTCTCAGTTTCAGCTATACATGTGCTGCTTATCTTCTAGTGCTTTTAGAGACATTTTTTAAGGTTTATTAGTGCTTCAATTTTTTTCAGGTTTATTAGTGCTTTAACTTTTTGTAGCTGTAAGGTCTTTCTTCTATCCCCAGGTCACCATGCAACACCAGTGCCTCAGCCAACACCACATCCAGCCTTTCTGTGGAGCAGGGTTCTCCTCTGTTGCCTGGAGAGGAGGGGTGCTGCAGCAGACACAGCAGCGCAGGAAGAACTGAGCATTGCTTTCTTCCTCTGCCCTGCCTTTCTCTTCTGGAGGGAAGACCTTCTTTACTGGAAACAGCCTTGGAGCAAAGGCAAAGCAGCATCCTAGCTGCTGCATAGCTGGAAGAGCTGGCTAGCTGAGAGGAGAGCACATGCTGTCTGCTGGGATGTGCAGGGCACAGTCCTCCACCAGCTCCACCCTGCCCGGTACACAATTTTTCCAAAAAGATACAATACAGTTCTTAGCGTCGGATCTTATCCCGAGAACATTTTCCAGCTTTTCACTGGAAAGATGATTAATACTGCATTGCCCAGCCAGTCACACTATCCCCAGCAGAGCTATAAATAAATACCACCCAGCAGTTGCATACAGCAAGTCCTATTTTATTATTTTCCATTCATAGTACAAAATATGAGAAGGAACTGCTGGTTAGAGAGGAGGCTGAGTAACAGCTGTAGTTTAGTAGGCACCTTACTCTTTCATCCTCCAATATCCAGAGGGCAAAGAAATCCCACACTTATTTTTGTGTAAGTTTTGCTGTTCTTTCCTTACAAAGGTTACTTGTCCATCTAGCTGGCTGACCCATACATGATTAAGTGTGCAATGTGCTTCACATGACCCCAGGAAGGAAGGTTTTTCTTCTCAAAATTAGGTGAAAGCCCTGTACCAGGATTGCTTTATTCAATGGAAAATTGGTTTCTTAGCCAAATGCAAACAACTGCTATGGTTGCCATGGTTTCCTTATTTCTAATAAAGCAGAAGTCCCTTCCAACGTTGGGCAATCAGTTTTGGTAAAAAAAAAACAACNCCCCCCCCCCCCCCAAAATACTCCAGTATTTGATATTAAAAATGTCAAGCGAAAAATGAAGCCCTTTGCAAGAATGGTTTCCACTGACATTTTACTGTTTTTTAAGATGTGGAATTTTAATTTTTAAAAAAGTAGATCATGAAAACTGTTAAACTGCAAGCTCTAGAGATTCCCACCCAAAACTATTTTTCAGCTAGCTTTATTAATGACCCCGCTTGAGCTATTCAGCTGTGAGTCATTCCAGAGGGTGGGTGGATAGGAGGAGGGATGCGGGAGGGGCAAGGGGCTGGCGTCTCTCCCATGTGGAATGGAACNCTGCAGCCCGAGGGTGAGCCAGGCTCGGGCTGTGCTCCAGGTCCTTGTGGCACTGGGGACACAAGCTACAAGCTCCTGCCTGCCACAGAGCGGCCTCATGGAGCCTGGGGCGGCTGCAGGCTGGGTCTGGGCCCCCTCCGGTACCAGCCCCTCAGTGCGACTGTAAAGCCTTTCAGGGGAAGCGCAGTTTCTCTTTTACTGTCAATGTGTGGCTTAGGAACACGGGAAAGGAACTGCTGTTATATGAACACTTCTAATTATATGGGCTTTGTTTCCATACAGCTGCTAGCTTTCTGAAACATATTAGGGGAAAAAAAAAATATCTACCACGACTGTATTATTCACCAAAGCCTAGATTTTATCAAACACTGTGCACAATAAACTTGCAGAGGCTACATCATTTGTTGGAAAAAAGTTCAATGCACTAATAAGATGTTTCATAGGATTAATTTCTTTGTTTGTTATACAAAAATCTAGACACAGTTAAAAACGAAATCCCTCCAATCTCCTGCACAGAAATTGTTTTATAATCTTTTTGTGGGATACTTTCTCCAGCTCACTGAGGCACTTGCTTAATGATTAACTGAGAGGACTTAATCGGTCCCAGTAAAGACATACTTTCTTAAAACTGGCCTATGGTAGTTCCTCTTAAGATTGTAGCCTTTATGATTTTGCCATAGGAAGTCAAACACAGAGCTAATTATAACACTGTTGAAGGAAAAAAAATAGAATCAAGGTAAGGATTTACAAAAATAAAATAAAATATAGTATTACCTTGATCTTGTGAAAACCTTTGGATGATGGCCGCATAATGAATTACTGAATTCTGTTTGCCTTCTTGCTTGCTTGCTTTTGGTGAAAGAGGATAATTTTTTCACAGTATGCCAAATAAACTGTACAGCAGTCATGAGCAAAAATTGGAAATATTAGGATAACATGAGAAAGCAGGCTAATAGAGAAATATTCTAATGACTCAATAATGAATTGCTCAGGTCTTTGGTTCCCTATTTTGAGACTGGGGGAGACGAAGGTTATCAGTTACATATTCTTATTGTTGAAAAATCACGGCTATGTCTCTCCAGATTCATAAGACTTTGTTAACCAAGTCATGTGCTTGGAGCTGGAGGAGAAGAGGATTTCTCTCCTAGGCACTCACACTTCTCATGTCTCCTTCCTTGCTTTAACATAAAGCACTGGAAATTTCCTCTTGCCTGCACAGGTGTCAGGAGCTGGTACAGCTGAGGACACTGCCAACAGTGCTTTTACAGGGATGCTTTTACAATGTCTGGACGCAATACTCTGGTGTCATGCACAGCAAGAGATGTCCTCATGTTACTGCTCTTGGTTAGGCTTTATCTGGTACTGTTACAGGGATTGCCAATACCTTGGGCTGCAGCTCCAATCATCAAGGTGCAAGTGTAACTTCAGGTGGTCCATCCAAAGAACCTGACGCAGCAAACCCTACCGCTTTCAAAACTTTATCTCCCTCTTGGGCTCAACCTGTTGGCCGGTTTTGTGAGATTTCTACTGCTTGCTGTTCAGTAAATGGCATCTACCAGAAGAAGAGGCATGATCCTGAATAGGGATTTTCTCCCTTATCAGCAGGGAGAGAACAGACCCTGCCTAGCTGGACTCTGAGAATGACACAGTGACTCTCCAGTGACTGCTGAAGACTTTACGTGAGGCTGCAGTTTGAAAAGTCCCCACATCTGTGATGGAACTGGTCAAGTTTAGAGTAGGAGATTTTGTCACCCTGACTTTTCTTTTTTTCCCCAGCCGGTAAGTTGTGAAACTGAAGATAAATACATATTCCTGGATGAACACTAATTAATATTAATTTCTGAATGTGAAAAAGCCTCCAGTAACCAGGCCATTTGGAGGCCACTCTCAGAGGACATCCATCTGACCTTGGAAGTCCACCTAAACTATCAGGTCAGGCTACCAAAGTGAATTCCCCATGTGACAAATAACATGCCCTGTGCCCACCTTGTTCCCTGTACACCTGTGACAATTCAATGGCTTGTTTTCCCATTGAGGGGCACCTTTCTGTGAAAGGCAGGCCAGGAAGCTGAACCTTCAGCAGTGAATATGTGCAAGTGGAAAAAAGTGTGATGTGGGAAAAACAACATCATAAACCAAGTACTTAACTCATCTGTCTGAAGCATTGTTCTAGTCAAACAAGCAAAATTTTCTGAAAATATTCCCAAGTGTAGGCCCAGAAATTTTATAAGGCCACCTTTAAATTTAAAAACAGTAAGTCAAGCAAAAGGAAAATGTTGAGTGGTTCTGCTCTGGTTTTTTTCAGAGGCACACAGACAGACAGTCCACAATATGAAACTTCAGCTCAGTTAAAAAATCCACCAGTTGTCCAGACATTTTTTTGAGCTATTTGTATATGCCTGAGGGTGTGAGGCAAAATTATTGCCCAAGGCAAAATGCTGGTAGATATTACTTGTAGAAAAATGCATCAGTTGGGTGACTGGAGGTTGCATGTCCTTCCTTCATTGAAGGCAGGATATCGAAGGAAGGATGCATATCGTGTTCTTCCTTAGAATGTTGGTTTAATTCAAACAGGAAAAGAATCAGGAGTAGGGCTGGACTGAGCATTTCTGCTAAGAGCAACTTTGTGCATAGCAAATGCATGAGTGACAGGTTCGCAGATATGAAGGACAATGCTAAAAAATAAATTTCCTGACTCTTTTTCTTTGTACCCCAGCCTGGTTCCATACAGGGACACACATATTTTATCACTAAAATAGTATATTTAGTAGACTGTATACAGGCCAGGGTCTTCAGCAACCTAAACATTTTACTTGACTTTACTGCCAGTCAGCCTTTGTTCATATTCTTTTTGTTCCCACCTTCTGTCTGGTCCATCTATTTGCTGCAGAAATGTGTGAGTGCAAATTTCATCCATCATGGTAGATAATTTTCAAACTATTACATGCTATTACAATTCCAGTGTTGGCATTTCAGCTACAGAGTACAGCAGCATTTATCCTCAGCTGTAGTAAGCAAAGCACTTCAATTTTTTTTATCCCCTATAAACCTGCATATTGCAGGTGCAGTGTGTATTCTTTAGCATTAGAAATCACTGGATATTTGGCTGATTAATGCTGGAGAATATCTAATGCACCTGGCCAATTTATTTTTAAATTAAAATTTGGATCAAATAATACACTGGAAACAAAAGACTCTCTGTATTTTTTTTTTAAATCCCTGATTATCTCTCTTGATAATGCGTTTTAAGAATTTAAATGCAAAACTGCTCAGTCTGGAGGATCCTAGCTTTGTATTTGATCTCAAACCATGCATTATGGATTTCAAGTATGTGAAAAGTATTTAAAATGTCTGCAATAAAAATTTTTCACTGCTTTTGAAATTAAAATCAATTTTATATGCATTGTGTTGCAGGGAGTTGAAATTTGTTAAGTAGGTTAAGTAGTGGGAGGAATATTATAGAAAATTATTGCATTCCATTGTAAGATAAATTAAAAAAAAATATAATTAGTAGAGAAAAAAAAAGTTCTGCAATTAAATACAAAAATACACTAATGCAAAGTTACTGGTAAGTGTTGAGAAACAGATAATGCAAAGTTGAAGTCTGATCTGTAATGACCATCTCCCTGACAGTAATGCTTCCTATAGTTAATGCATCATAGTTTGCATCCCAGGTAACAGTGGTAACAATCTCAGTTTTTAATTCCCAATTTAAGTGTCTTTTTGCAGGTGCAATCCCAGACTGAGTGGACCAGGACCAGGCTGCCATTCTGGGGCCAGGAGAAAAACAGTCATGCTATTTCTCCCTGCTCACTTTACTCTGGAGAGGAAGAGGCACAGGGGCGCAGCAGGGAGGTTTCAGGTTCAGGGTTCATTTCACCTGTACTTGACCACAGCACCATGCAGGGTCTGAACTACCTGTTTAGGCTGTCTCTGTAGCTGGTAGGTAACAGCAGGCAACTTGTTGTGTCCCTGTGTTGGGGACAGCCACGACTCCCTGTGAGCTGTTGTGGAAGACCAGGCAACAGCCTTGCATGTCTGCCTACACGTGGGCAACATATCTCACACCAGCATCTCTCTCAGATCAGCAGCCTTGCTCTGGGCTGCTCCCCACAAAGCCTGGCTATTCTGCACCCTGCTGTGGGTGCATGGCCTTGCTGCCCGGGCACCTGCATACAGATTCCCCAGAGACATGTATTGGCCCTTTTTAATCTGGAATGATTTGCCATTCTGGAAGAATCTGCAGTTTTGTGTGTTTATTTGTTTTCTTGAGAGCAACCCTGGCTTTCTTCTTTTTCTCCTGAGAGCAGTTCTAGTTGACGTTGCTATTGCACAGTGTAGAATCCATGGCCCTCCATGCTGGTGCCTTCTGAATGGAGTTCCCAGGGGAGCAAATCTTCTCAGTGTTCAAGCAATGCTACAGGCAGCTTTCTCTCACAAATCAGTGCCTATTTCTCTCCTTCTCACACCTCCTCAAAGTGCTATCTCATGCATATTCACGTTCTAGTTTATTCTTATTTTCATAATGTATTGGAGACAAAACCAGTCTTACCCTCTTTGGCTTGCAAGTTGGTACACCAAAGGGAGCAATAATGTCTGGACAGCTTTGATTCACTCTCAGTTATATGCAGAATCCTTCCACAGACCCAAGAAAGCACACACCAGCCTCAGCTTCTCCTATTTGCTGCCTTATTCCTAAGTTCTGCTGCCAGCTCTGCCTGGTACAAGAGAAATTTTATTCTCTGGATTTTCTGCCTTCACATTATTTATTGGCAGTCTCTCTCTCTTGTGAGTATAGATAGCAGTCTGTCTAAGGGACAGCTGAGCTTTCTCTGGTGTGTCTCCATACCCATGGCACTAAGAAAACCATCATTATCACTGTGCAGTTTTACAGGGATTTTTAATAAATATTCTACTGGAACATACCTAATACAAAAATTGAATTAACAGAGAGTAAACACTTGCTCTCTTGACTTTGTGGTGACCATCTCTTCTCTGCATTAGATACGGAACCTAATGTGATGCAGTTTTTTTTTTTAATTGCTCTCTTTGTTATTTTCTATAAAGAAAGAATAGTAAAAAAAAAAATGCACACTTTTGTGTTTCTGATGCTGGTCTGACCTCTGAGCTTGTTCACTTATTTTTAAGAACCCTTATGATATTTAAGGAGATCCAAGGATGACTCCGTTGCCCAGGGTTGCCAAATAGTCTTGCACCAAGTTCCAAAATGCAAGATTTATCCCTCTCCCTCTGGACTTTCTTTCTGGAGTTTGGTTTATTTTCTCTTTCCAAAGTAAACTCTACTTTTCTCACCCTTGTCTCTTTCTACCAGTACAAGGTAATTTTTATTAGCTGCTGCTGCTGCTGCTGCTGAGTACTGCTAGTAGTAGTAGTAGTAATAGTAAGTAGATTTATTACTTTACTTGCCAAGAATCAAGGTGGCAGATTTTCATGGTGTGATTTTGGTGGTCATTGCTCTTTTCAAGAGGAAAGGGAGACCTGCATGTCTGTGTAACTATGTTACATCTAATTTTCTTGTTTCCCAGAACTAAATATGAGAAAGAAGCCATTGGCTTGCAAAGTTAGATAAAGAAATTTAAACTGTTTATACTAACAGGTAACTAATTTTCCATGAAATTCTATTTTCCTTGTCTTAATGCAGCTAGCTTTCTTTAGCTTTGGGAGTTTGTTACTATGTAGAATAACAAGATCATACACAGATTAGCATAATAGCAGTTGCAACAATAGTATTTTTTAATAGATCATTTAGTAGTGCTTTGATGTTTTTAACAATCCCTAATGGCTTAGCGTTAGAAATGATTCTCTAAGTGCTCAGAAATTAGGCCTTAAAAAGAAAAAAAAAATTGCTCTCACTATAGAAAAGGCACCTATTGATCCCTGTTACAGAACCAGGATGCTATCTCACCCTCTAGTTCTTCTGAATAAATAATGACCTTTGGCATAATGCAGCACTGGACAGATTAGAAATAGCAGCTAGTCTGTGAGAGAGGCTGAGATATAACAGCTTCTCAGCTAAAATGAAGCTGAGATCTGCTAAAGATGGGGTCACCTTTTCACTCAGTTCTGCCACAGGATCTAACAAGAATTAAATATATTTGACAAATGACCTGAAAGATTCTTGCTGAAGAGGTTGTTGTAATCAGACACAAAGAGGTCTGAGATTCTCTAGAAGTCCCCAAGCGGGCTGGACTCTGCAGACGTACCTGAGGTGCTGGGTATGGTTTCACCATAACATGACTCCTGTGGCAGAAGGGGATTTCATTGCTTGTTCTGCAGCAGACCCAGAGCATTTTAGTGCTGGTATTTACTTTTACAAACACTTAACCAGGGTCTTTGGAATTTCTTTCCTATATTCCAGAGGATGTGCCTCCCTGAGCTGCTAGCAAGGCAGTCCACAACACCATCTGCCAGAGGTCTTTGTTGAGCAAGACCTGTTATTCTGGCCCTTCACATTTCTTAGTCTCTTCTGAAACCCTCCAGGTGAAACACAGGCTGTGCAGCTGAGATCTCCGAGATCATCTGCAAGCAACCTGTTCCTTGTCCTTGTGTGTGGTGGGAGATCCCTGGCCTCTGGAAGAAAAGCACTTGCATTGGCACATCATACACACAGGATAACTGGGACTTGCTGAGGTCTCCTTAGGGCATGGAGGTCACTGGAACAGCCACATCTGTGCCTGTTTCTGCAGCCAGCTCAGCCCAAGCAGGTCATTTGTTGCAGTGTGGTGCTCCATCTCAAGGCATCACCATCATGTGAGCTGGGGGCCCTGCAAGTTCCCTGTAACCTCTGGGAAGGTGGTTTGTATGGAGATGGATGTCACCTTCTAGGACAAGCTCCATCTATAAAGTCAGAGGATTAAAAACTGCAGTGTGCATTTGCAAGTCTCTGCCAGGGTTACCATTTTGCTGTCATCCGTGTTCCAGCTCTACATGCTCTGGTGGTCTCAGCTGAAAGCTTTTGGGCTCTTGGTACAAGCTGTGGTCCCTGCTGTTTTCTGGTACAGACCTGTAACAGAGATGTTGCATTGATCTTTAGTGATTACCCTGCATGTCCCTGGTGTTATGTTTTCCCTTTGGAAGTAGAAGTACTACTTTTTTTTACCAGAAAGATCCCTTTACCATGCAGAGCCTGTAAGAGCTGCACTGAGATTAATCACAGTTGGCTATTACCAGAACTAGGCAGGCTTGTGTATGCAGAGATTACAAGGTCTAGAGACAAGAAATTAGTAAAACCCACTTGCTAGAAACAGGATCTTGGACGTGTGAATTTTAGTAGTGAACAAAGGCTTTTGGAAAATTTGTAATTTCCAAGAAAGTCAGAAATAAATATTTTTGATTTTTGATTATTTACATGATCTCTCAAATAACCTGATGTGACAGTGTCCTTTCATTATGTAGTTGGGCATGAACTTTCATGAAAGGTGTTCACAGACCTTAAAAAACTGAGAGCCAAACTCAGAGTCATCCAAGAGTTCAGATGAGTCATAGGGCCCAATGCGGAATCCTCCGAGAACATGAATTTTCTATCCTAGGGAGTTTAAAATCTAGATTTCAAAATTATGCATACATATTTTATACTGGTTTCATCACCAAAATGTGTCTCCACAGCAGCAATCAAAGCCTTGGGAGATATATCTGTAAGTCAATGTTGGGAATCTTTTAAAGAGAAAGCCTCCAAATGGGATATTTATATCTTCACAGGCTATCTTTAGGTGCCATTTGTCAAGTTCTTGCACAGTGTCTCCCAAACCTCCTCTTTCTGAAACAGCAATATTCCACACCTCATTTTTAAACTTTGAGAAAACATGGAAAGCTCCTAAAATAATTTTCATTCATTTCGTAGAGCAATAACATCAATGCCAATAAAATGAAATTGAGCCATCCTGTGCTTCCTCAAAGACAATTTTGGGATAGCTTTTTCACATCAGCTGTGAAGCACTTGCAAGAGCAGTAGGTTCCTAGCCTTATTGTTTTCTGTGAGAGGAGCAGAACAGCACACCACGCTTGAGATCTGCTGCATGTAGAAACAATCTCTCCCTGCNTATATAGGGCTGACACTGAGTCTGGGAATGAGAAGGGAGACACAGCAAGGCACTGTCAAAACAGATGTAAAGCTGAGAGTGCTGCAGCTGTGCATGTGTCAGGGCAGAGTGTAGATTTTTGTAGAGTGAGGGGAGAAAAACAAAGAAAATCACAAGCAATAATTTTGCATAGAAGCTATAATCCTGCTAATGAACAAGACAGGAAAGAGCAAAGCAAACTTAAGAAGTATCCAGAACAGGAATTCAACACAAGACTGGGGACAAAGCTCTTAATCAGTGTGTGGTGATCTCAGAAAAAAGTATTTGCTGGCCCTCAGAGCTGTGAATCCAGAATGGGTTGTGTAAGTGTCTTTTCCGAATGACAATGAGAGAGGGCTGCAGATAAAATAGAAAATACAAAATGGATAGGAGAAGGAAGAAGATGTGCAAAACTGTGTTATGGGTTGTTTTGAGTGATGAAAGAGTTTTTAAAGAAGGCCAGGGTCATCAGGAGAAATTTCATGCTTAGGTGGACCAAGGCAGTCTGGGGCATATAAGGCCAAGGAGATCTGATGTAAGAATGGTGAAGATGTTGATGATGCAGGAGTGGTAAAAGTATTTCAGTTCTTTCTGTCTCCTGCTCATGGAAGAAGCATAGGATGACACAAGTGGTTTGTAAGGGAAGTTATGATAAACATGGGTTCTTACAGTGTGTTCTATAAAATTTTCTACTGAGCCTATTCCATATCTTTCCTATTACTGGAAGGAAAATACAAACTCCCTGAAAAGTACAGCTGACACTATGTCAGACAAAATGTCTGCAAAACCATGTGCAAAAAACTGCTGTACAAAAGGAGTAATCAGGATTATTCAGCAGGCCATTTGATGAAAAATTGTACTGTTCAGGGTAAGGCTGTGCATGTGTGGATAGGGAATGGTGGCCTTACCTGCAGGGTGTGGGATTACAGCCTGGAAAATAGTTTGGGGATCAAAATGGATAAAACTACTGAAATGTTAAAACACCGTTGTTGCCACAGCAGGTGGATGCAATGTTGTCTTTGGAGATATATGCAATTGAGAAATGAAGGCTAGGAATGCCATGCTGAAAATTCAATATAGGAATATAGCATTTGTCCATGACCACAGGAAATATTACAGAAAAGAGAAAATGGTGTGGGAGTTGGGGAGAAAGAGGCAAAAACTGTCTTCCACTGAAGTGTGGAAATTGGACCTTTACATTCTGATGGTATTAGGAAATGTTGTTTGGATTGCAAATACGATTTTTTGAAAGACTAGGATCAGGTGGCTTGTTTTCTACTGGTCCTCATTCAGAAAATATGACCATACTTTATTATAAAATAGTTTGTTCCCCCAGAAAAGGAAGAAAAACTTAGCTGAAGTGTGCTTCTCTCTGTCTGCTTATTTCCAAAAGGAACATAACTTCAAGAATTAATTCAGATAATCTTGTCCAATAGCCCCTGTAGAGATAAACTTGGAAAGCATTCAGGAGACGTTATTTGTTTCCCCCTCCACGTGGTCCCTCCTTCTAATGTCTAAAGTGACATTAGAGCACAAGTACCAGTAGGGTGCTTTGGGTGCAGAAAAGAAAGGTATACAGGGAACTAATAGTTAGATGTCAGATCAGAATTTCAGGCTAAAGGAGAGGAACTTGTGTTTTTAACCATGTTGGAACAAAGCCTTAGAAGAATTGGTCTCTCTCTTGAGCTGTCTCTGAGTGAAGATGGGAGATATTTTTGGAAAAAATGCTAAGAGTCAAAAGAGTTTGGGCGGCTCAGTAGGAGGTTAACATGAACTATTAAGCAACTTGGGTTCCACAGGAGATCTTGATACAACATCTGACCATGTTTAGTCTTATGTGTGGTAAATAAAGAGAAGCTCATTGTCCAGAGAAGCATGTAAGAAATA
>WEIT01039214.1:10942-31964 GCA_013389985.1 Dryoscopus gambensis | reverse complement strand
AAATTCCCCTCAAAACAATGTTTGTTGTATGTTAATTTGCCTTTTTGAGATCTGGTTTAACTTGGGAAGTTATACTTCATTATTTCTAAGAAAACCAGAAATTTGGAAAAAGCAGTTTAACATTATCCTTCCCTTAGGACCGAATGCAAGCTATTTTACAGCTATACTGAATTTAATTGTATCACTGAAATTATAGGTAATGGATGAATTTTCTTTCTCTAATCAGAAGCAGGGCATTTTGGAATGACTGTTACTTGAAGGTATATTCATTTTTTCTCCGCAAAGAGAGAATTACAATTATGAATAAATTGTTATAAAGAGGAATGAGAAGCAGAATCACTGGCAACCTCTTTCCAGACACTGGCCTTATTCGCTTCCCTGAAGTGTGGATGATATGCTCCTGGAAGCCTTTAAAAACATGCTCTTTCTGAAAGTGGAGCTGCTTGCGCGAAGTACAAAGCAGAGCCATCCTAGCCAGGACATCCAAAAGAGTTTGTACCTTAGAAGAAGAGCTAGGAAAATTCAACCCACTTTAGGAGTAAATAATAACTGATCTCTCTTATCCATTACTAAGATTGTGATTTTTTTCCCCCTTGCGTCTTACCTCAAGTATCTTTAAGGTAGTTCTGGAATTCATCAAATACACAGCAGAAATGCTCATTATATCAATAAATAATATACAAGAGGAATCTTACAGAATCTTGATTATTTTTTATTCTTGCTTGTATATTCCAGTAAAGGATGCATTTTATTATAGTTGCAGAAGGCTTGTAGTACAAAAGAGTCAGTAACAGCCCCACTGAAGTGAGCAGACATAGGGTACTATGGTCTTTTCAAGAAATTTTAATTTTTCTCTCCACCATCATTGATTCTATTATTTACTGCCCTCAAAAAATAAGTACAAGGCCTTCCTTAATTTACAAAACCAGAGAAATATCCTAAGTATAATATAATACTCACCTATCAGTCTTCAGATGTGTGTTATTCCTGGAATACCTTTGCTTTTCCACTCAAATAGAAGCTAAGCTAATATGTATGTCAATAAATTAATACAGAGTCAAGGGCAGACCTAATAATGACAGTCATCCTCTTGCGATGGGACTAGTCACATCTGACATGTTCTTTGGACCTTCTTGGGAGCCTCCTACANAAAGACTGTCTGTAGCCTTGATTATGGACAAATAGGAGCTAGGTTGTGTCTGCAATGCCATAAAACAATTCCAAAACTGAGCTGATAAACTTCATAGATTACACTAGTGGACTCTGCATCTAAAGGACTTTTGCTAGTAGATTATCTTAGCAAATGGCATTAACTCATCTCTCGCTTTAATCTGCAGCAGAATATAAGAATGTAATGCTTGCCACCCTTGAAGACCATTTATTCTGGAATCGGTGGCTAGTCTTTTACGTCTTTATGAAGGAGGAATTACTGTTTCATAGTTCAGACTGACATCTTAACATTAACTTAATGCCTAAGAGTTTCCTTTAGGCAGCATTTGTGATTAGCACCAGCCTTTAGGAGCCAGAAGGTATTTGTATTAGGATCCACTGAACTTTTTCAGCATCTCATCAAGACTGTTCCAGGTAGTCTTTCAAAATAGTACTTAAAGCGTGCAGGTTTTTTTATGGATGAGCTGTATGATTTTTAACAATAGAGGGTATGAGCTGTATGGGAGCTGTAACTTGCAGCTCTCAAATTGAACTATCTCAAATTGTGGGTATACAGCTGATAGAGTGATGGCAGTTCTTCCCGTCTCTTTTAGACGCCATGCTAGTAGTAATCATCTCATACATTGAATGTATATAACTAAAACTCCCCAGGGAAGTGTTGGAGTCACCATCCCTGGAGGTGTTTGAGAACTGACTACATGTGACAGTGCTATGATTTAGTTGATAGGCAGGTGTTTGGTGAAAGGTTGGACTCAATGATCATGGAGGTCTTTTCCAACTTTAATGAATCTATGATTCTACTAGAGAAGAACCCCATACACAATGTGCCTCAGACAATACCTATTTGATACGTTTTCATTTATGTTGGTACAGGCACTTTCACTTTAGTTCATAAGCCAGCACTCTATAATTCTTCCTCCCATCCTCACCAAGTATTACTAAAGTGCGCATTGGTTATAGGTTCATGGAAGTACATAAAAGAATCTTATTTTCACAGTCTCAAAATTGGCATAATAGTCAAGTGGAACATGCTCTTCCCAGAGTCTTGGCCATAGTGTGTAGTCATTCAGTAGGATTGATTCTTCCTGTCTTGTAATAGTTCTGTTAGCAAAGCTGGAATATGTTAAAAATTAACATAATAAATGTTAACTTAGTACTTGCGAAGAAAACAACCTGCAGTGCTCAGATAATTAATTGCCATGGTATTAATAAGAATGAAGAATTATATTTTGTAAATTCTTCTTTTAGTGAAAGTCATTGATAAATCTAGGTTTTCTACTTTTTTAACAAGATTGTTGCTGACTAGATTCCTCCTTATATTCAGATGTAGTTATTTGAATTCATTGGTTGACAATCGATTCAGACAGTACATGATTTTTTTTTGAAAGCCAACAAATCGAATAAGTCTGTTGCCTTGTTGATTTCACCTACTTTGCCTACATATCATCTCTGTTACAAAACCTGATGATCCAGTCTTAACACTTGCTTTCAGACTAAAATGTGTCATAACTAGTATAGAAACAAATTGTATTCAGTTGTCTACAATATCTACAAATTGCCAATTGTCATACATTGCACAGGCCAGTGGCTGGACTTGTGCAAGGTACTTTTAAGTTTCAGGCCTCAATTTGGCTTTTCCTGTTTAACCTAGTGGAACAGAAAATAATCATGAGTAAAGTGGAGGAAGAGAAGCTGACACACTAGTGTTTTATCCTCAGACTTTGGAGGAATGTCTTTCAAAGAGCTTACAGGGCCCATTTTTATAACTGTGCTTTCAGTGATCATCAGGGATAAAGTGTACATTTCTTGACTCCTGTTTTGTGTTCTGTGTTAGCTGTTATGAGAAATAGCTTCCATGGGCCTTTGTGAGTCTACCAATTTAAAAAAGCACCTAAGTGAGATTGCAGTGATACCGTGTTGCGGTGCGATATCTGCACCCTTCCTGGGGACAGCTTAGTTCGCGGAAAGAATCAGGAAAGACTCATCTTGTGGAAGTTTCAGCAGATCTTTAATGGCGTCCGCCTCGTGGGGAATCAGCACACACACTCTCCAAGTCACAAGACAATTCCCAAGTTCCCCTCGCAGGGGGACACAAAGCCACCAACCAAATGCAGCCCTGGGCTCCATGTGACCAGGGCAGATGCAGGGGCAGGGAGACCCCGTCCCAGATCTTAAATCTACCCGAGCCTCCCCCCTCTCCCCCCAGGGGAATGGGGGGAGGGAAACTCAACAATACCGCACTGTACATATTAGTTAAAAACCCCAACTCTTTAATAAACTCTATTTTCATATGAGGAGAATAGAGTTGATTAAGAACTTCTTAAATTTCAGTTGTAGATAACAGTTATGCTACCTTAAAATTACGTAACCCTGGTTATATTTCTGTCAGGTAGAGTAGGAGTTGGTAGACCTTTTTTCTTTAAATCTTTCAGGGACATAAAATCTTTCCTCTTTCTTTTAAAATAAATTGATGCACTTCAGTTTTACAGGGTAGTTGTTAATTTCTGTGGACACGTGAATTAAACTTCATGCATGTATTGTGGTTAGTGCTAACTGCGCTCAGTTATGGGTAGAAGACTGAAAACTGAAAAGGGTTTGATTTAAGAAGAGGAATAGAACAACTTTCACTCCCTGCACCTGATTTTGCTACCAGTTTCACTTGTCATAGTTTGCTACCTTCCCGCACTCCTCTGATAGCACACTCAGAAATACGTAGAATGGCTCCTGTCATCTGTTATTTATCAGCTTCTCTTTTTTTGGTCTGCCTTACTAAGGGGTTATTCCTCTGAGTGTTTCCATTTTAAGGGCAAGCTAACTAGCATCTTCCTGCTTCCTGCTGGTCCTCCAAACTGATGTAGTTGCATGGCTATTTCTACAGTTTCATTCATATTTTGAATATGAGGACATGAATTCTGATGCTTTATTTGACCTTCTACTGTTTGTGTATTGAAATGTTAAACTTGTGTTCTCTCCTTTACAAAACAGACACAATTGAAAAGGAGATAAGAAAAATCTTCAATATTCCAGGTGAAAAAGAGACCAGATTGTGGAACAAATACATGAGTAATACTTTTGAACCTTTGAATAAACCAGACAGTACCATACAGGATGCTGGTTTATACCAGGGACAGGTACAGTGAAATATTATTTCCTTTCTTGTATACATTTATCTTTTTGCTCATGGAAATGTAGCTGTACCCAATGATTTTTGCTTCTTTTTCAATGAAAATTGCCTCCTAATAGATTGTGTTAGGGATAGAGGGTTTTATAAACAAATTTGTTGAAATTAAAGTAGTCTTTGTGTGTATTTTCAGGATTAAAGACTAGTTTAACTCTCTTGGTGAATTAAAACTAAAATTTTAAATGTACTTCTAAATTTTAAATGTTACGTTTACCAAATTTTATGAAGTTGCTGCCATGAATTTGGTAAAATATGAAATAAAAAAAATTATTACTAGGATCTGGGATATGTTCCTATAATGAAACCCAAAATTTGAAGACCTTTTAAGGTATTCTAAAAGACTAATGTCTTCTACACAGATTCCACTGTCTATATTTCACAAACAAAATAAGAAAAAATGAAAAATATTTTTATAAGAATGACAGAGGCTTGTAAACCTGCTTTAACATGAGACAATATCATCATCACTTTATAGGGGAATTCCTCACAAGATAATTTTTTTACGTTTCCAGATGAATATAAAGAACAAACATTGAATGTTAAGCTACAAAATATAAATGTAAACAGTTTGAGCAATTGCATTGATAGAAAAAATTTTCAGATTATTACACTGATTCTTTATTCTTCAGATAGAGTTGAATGTTTTTTCAACAGCTGTAGTTCATGCTGTCATGCTACAAATGTGGATGGATGAAATTTGATTACAGTAATTTTAGGCAAGATTATGTTGAAGTATGTCCTTTTGCCTTGAAATATTTGACTCTAACCTACTTACCAGCAGTATTTATGCTGTGTTTCAGTCTTCTTTTATGGCATGGAAGGTAGATAATTAGTGCACCAAAATAGCTGCTTGAACTATTGTGTCCTTTAGCTTCATGCTGCATACACTTAAACCCTCACACAGGTAATTTTAACAATGCAGAGGTCCTACTGGAAGAGAGCCCACCTCTCCCATAAAAGATTCGCATCAAAGATGTAACTTGCAAATTACCTCTATCCCAGTGAAACATTAACTATAAAGCAAGCATGGTCTTATAAAGCCATGACAAGATCTCTAGGTGACATTTGTACTTTGAGCAAAACAAATACTGTTTAAAACAGTTTAACCATGGTTTCTGAAAATGCTAAATGTCATGGTAGGTCATGTGCGTTTGGTCAGTTGCACTTGCTGACACACACGGTTATTTTTCTTGCTGGGCTTCCTAATCTAATAACAGCTACTCTGACTATTACAGTCTGTCTAACCTAATAGTTATAATACTGCATGCAGTTGAGTAAATTAATGCTTTGAATTTATCAGTTGATGTTCTGAAGCAAGCCTTTAGGGATCCCATCGAACTCTTCGGTCTAAATCTACTTTTTATTTAGTAAGCTCTGCGAGCCAGTCAAGGAAGTATGGCAGAATCAGTCTTTCAGCATCAATGACCAAGGATAGCAGACTGCTTTGTTCCTGATAGAAAGCTGGTCATAATAGAAGGCTTGTTTTCAATCTCATGCTCTAGTGTATTGAGACTGAAAATGTGATTATATCTTCAAGTGTCTTATACACAAGGTTTTGAGCATTAGTATGTATGCGAACTTATGTCACAGTGTAGACACATACAGGTACGGCATGGCAGTTAATTAGAGTCCTGAAACATCAATGTCCAGTTGTTCAGAGTTAGTTGCATTGGAAGTGGGGAGCTGGATTCAGTTTAAGTGTTGGAGTCTAGCTGCCATTTCAAAGGATCTAGCTATCTCAGCTGTCAATCCAGAAAAAGGCATGAGCTGTTTGTAGGTCCTGTGTCGTATCTGCCAGCATAGGGCAGATATCTGAAATACCCAAGGGAGTTTCAAATGACACCTGATGCCTGTGTTTGGGACTGAGTGTTCTGTACTCCTTTCCATACCAATAACAAATTGAACGAAATTGATTTCATTAGCCAACTGTCCTGTTGAAAAAATAATAGTAGGTAAATGCTTTTGTAAAATACATAGGAGTAACCATACAGATATGATTTTAAGGCTATCAGTGCAGAAAATAGTTTTGTTTGGGTGTTTTGGTTTGGTTTTTTTTTCTTACTGATCTGTGTGAGGCAAAATTCCTTCAGGAATGTCCCTTCCTTAACAGGGCTGTTGTATAGACGTGTGATTTCTATAGATTCATAGGTGCTGTTTAAACATTGCAGGTCATGTTCTGACCCCATTGAGAGATAGGTGGCTTGCCATTCATGGATTTGTAGAGCAACAGAAATATTAAGTGACATGCACCCAAAATTGCACAAATTAAGATGTGATGTGAAAAAAGTAGAGAGGAAGGTGCAGTGTAATGGATGGAATGTGGAGTGTAATGGAATATTCTTGAATCACAGTGAATAGTAACTTAAATATCAGTCTTTTCTCGATCACATGTCAGCAAATCCATTAAAAAGATGGAACAGAAAGCAATCTACTGATATTTTAATTTCGGTTTTCTTATTACATTTTTGTGGTAGGTCCTGGTGATAGAACAGAAGAATGAGGATGGAACATGGCCAAGAGGTCCTTCAACTCCTAAGTAAGTTATGAATTCCAGTCATGTGATTAACTTCACATATTGTTTTGTTTTATGAAAAAAGTTTTTAAAAGTGACATTTTATTTCAAAAGTCTGTTGAATGTATTTGTTGTAAGTGCTGTGCATTGTAGAACATAGGGTAATAATGGTGTATGCCTACATACAGGTTGCCTAACTTTGTTGATTTCAACCAATGATATACATTATCCTGCTTAAAAATGGAAAAAAGCTCCGTAGTAGAAAACAGTAAAACTATTTTATTTAGATTTCTGTTTCAAAGCACAGTGTATCTGTTAGGTCACCACAGCACAGATATGTGTATGTTGTCCATATTTTTCTTATATGTAAATATTTTCATGGATAGCTTGTTCCTTTTGTCTCCAGAGCACAATATTTACCCATGAAGTTTATTTAAATTACAGCCTACGTTACCATCATATGGCTTTTGTTCTTTGTTGGGCTGTCATCGGTTAACGCAGGATGATGCTGGTTTTGTTTTCTAGTTTTCCTACTGCTGTTATCAACAGCACCTTGATAGTGGCAAATGAATAGAAAGACTTGTGTGTTTTTCTTCATTTAGATGGATAAACTATTTTTACTATTATTTCCAATATCTAAATCATGTTCTGTTGGTTTTGAAGAACAGCTGGAACCAATTAATTAATAGGCTATCAGCCTTAAAAATCATTAAATGTGTTTTTTGCCTTTGTTGGCTGGTTCTTGATCATATCTTTCATTTAAAAGTTTAAGTTCTTTTAAGTTCTCTTTATTCCTTTTGAGATTATGCATGCATGTAATTAAGTGTCACTGTGTAATAGGTTAAAACTGAGTTGATTGACAAGTTCCCAAGCCAATTATGCTTTTTCGATTTTGCATATTTAAATCCCATGCAAGCACAGGAACTTCCCTTTGTTCCAGCTCTCCTGCCGGAAGGTGCAGGGGGGTGCCTCTGGGCCCCGGCCTGGGCCAGGCTTTTTCCACTTTCCCCCTTGCCCTCGACCTCCGGCAGCAGCAGGCTCAGCTTCTGAGAAGCCACCCCAGAGTCATGAGTAGCCGCACAGCCAGAGCACTCCAACTGAGCCAGGACTGCGTGGCCAAGATGAGATCTGAAGTTGCTGCAATCTCCCCTCCTCTCATTTTTGCTGGAGCCGGCAGAGATCTTCTGCAGCCAGCACAGCCTGCCCTAAACTGAAAAGAACATCAGCGCAGGCCACGAAAGAGAAGAACATGGTCGCTTCGAGGTCAAGAAGGAAGAGAAAGTAAGTCACGTGAGATGAAGCTAAAGATGGCAGCAGGAAGAAAGGGTGGAGGCGCTCTGGCGTGGAACTTAGAACTCTTCTAGCAAGCTGCAGGAGATCTCTTTAAATGACTTGAAGTATATGGGGAGATGAGAAATCCGTGCCTGTGAAAATAAGAAGTGCATGTGCCAGGCTGNAAACTGAAAAGAACATCAGCGCAGGCCACGAAAGAGAAGAACATGGTCGCTTCGAGGTCAAGAAGGAAGAGAAAGTAAGTCACGTGAGATGAAGCTAAAGATGGCAGCAGGAAGAAAGGGTGGAGGCGCTCTGGCGTGGAACTTAGAACTCTTCTAGCAAGCTGCAGGAGATCTCTTTAAATGACTTGAAGTATATGGGGAGATGAGAAATCCGTGCCTGTGAAAATAAGAAGTGCATGTGCCAGGCTGTATAGCTGTGAAGAGGCTTTTAGAGATTTGGAAGCAGAGAGCCTTTGTGTTCAGGCTAGAATAATTCATCTTTAAAAAGACTAATAACCCCATGTGATGGCCCATGACTGGCAGTGTGAAGAGACACTGAGATTTCATGGGAGAGATTTTTTTTTCACTTCAGTGGGTTGTTTCCAGGCGGACTACTGGTTGTGAAAAATTCCACAGCATAGCAGAAGAAAACCCTTTTCCCTAAGCATAAGAAAGAGACCTTTAAGAACTGGAACACTGACCAGTTCTCATGTTTTGTTATCCTTTATGCAAGTTGAGTTAAAAGAGGGACGTGCTGGAAGAAAAGTTATTTAATGAAGTCTGAGTTCAATTTAAGATTAGTATAAACAGTATAATCTTGCTTAGCAAGATGTTGCAACACAAGAGATTGAGAATGTGGAGCAATAGAAAGAATGGGATGCTAAGTATTGGAAGTTTAATCTCTGATCTCAAAAAGCATCTAGTAGAAATTTAAATTCTTAGTCAAATTTTAGATGCAGATTTCAAAGGTTAAAAGAACTTACATAACTCACTGTCATGGATTCTTTTGGAAGTTTTGGTTGGAAGATATTCTGGTGATGGTATCTGCTTTTATTCTGCCAAACTTCTTTTCCATTTTATGGAAAGCATTCAAGAGCAGTATATAAATTAAAGAGTGTCTCCTGAAAAGTGTTTGATCTGGGGACAAGTGAAATGATAATTGGGAATGCTGGTGTCAGAGGAGGCTGTAAGTAAACCAGCAAATGAGGGTGAATAGTTTTACTGTGAGGTTGGGGTATGGTTTTGAGATCTGGCAGCTATCAGAAAGTTAGGAATTTGATATTCAAATGCACTGTAATAATGGAAGGTTTGCAAAATTTAGTGAATTCAAATAGCAACTGTCAACAGGCAGTAATAGGACAGGTTTTTACATCTGTTTAAAACTTCATGAACAATCTAATAAATGTTTAATGGGATAGAAATATTAAACACTCGCTTTGGAGTTTTCTGTGTGAGACGCAGTAGGAGTATTAATTTGTCAACACAAGTAGCATGTATCCACATACCTTCCTACAGCCCTCTCATTGGTCACACACTGGCTCACACTGCTGAAATTACCTCTTTGTAGTGCTTCATTTTGAAGACTGCAAATTTTAAACAAATTCTGATGTCGAGGTATACAAGGCCATATTTAGAAATGTCAAAATATAGAATATTGGAAAGTGTGAAAGCTTATAAAGCTTGAAAAGGCAGGATCATTTCAGAACATGAGCTAAGCTTTTTTACAGATTCACAGAACTGTTGAAGTTGGAAGGCAGCTCTGCAGATTCTCTGGTGCAGCCCACTTCTCAAAGACAGGTCACCTAGAGCAGGTTGCTTGGGACTGTGTCCAGCTAGGTTTTAAGCATGTCCAAGGATGGAGCCTTCCTGGAAAACCTATTCCACTGTTCCGTAACTCCTATTTTGAAACAAAATTTCTTATATTTAGAAAGAATTGCCAGTGCTTCAGTCTGTGCACATTGCCGCTTCTCCTTTCAGTGGACACCACTGAGAAGGGTCTTGCTCCATCTTCTTCATTCCCTCCCACTGGTTATTTTTACATATTGATAAAATCATGCTGGAGCCTTCTCTTCTCCGGGCTGAATGGTCCCAACTTTCGGCCTCTCCACAGAGGTCAGATACTGCAATCCTTGATCACCTGTGTGGTGTCTCACCAGACTTGGTCCAGGATATCTCTGGTACTGGGCAGCCCAGCACTCCAGGTGTCTCCAGCCAGTTCTGAGTGGAGGGGAAGGATCACCTCCCTTGACCTGCTGGCAATGCTTTTCCCAGTGCAGCTCACTGGGCCAAGGTGTTTGGCCCAAGGACACACGGCTGGTTCGTGTTCAGCTGTTTGTCCAGCAGGACCGCAGGTGGTTCCCTGCCAAGCTGCTTTCCTTTCGGTCATCTGCCCACACACCCACTTCCTCCCTGTGTATTGGTTCCTGGGTTTGTTCCTCCACAGGTGCAGGCCTTTGCATTTCCTGTGACTGGACTTCATGAGGTTCCTGTGTGCACATTTTTCCAGCCTTTTGAGGTCTGTCAGAGTGACAGCAGAATCTATATTGTGAGAATTGAAAATGAGAAACAGTAAGATGGAAAGATGTTCTGCACATTTTCCTCACCTCTTTTTAGCAGAAGCCTAACAGCAATTTTGTATTGGTTGCTTCTTTTGGCAATTTTTCTGTATTTCTACAACAGGTGATGAATGCTGGCAGTTTTTCATGAGAAATATGTTAAAGATGTGAGCATCTTTACTTCTGCAGGATTTACTTTGAAATTGGCCACATTTACTTCGAAAGTTGCCAGATTGGGACCTCAGTTCAGTACAGGAAGAACACTTTTGAAAATTATAATTTTTTCTTAAGAGTATATAATGAATTCGTACAAGAAAAAAAGATTGATTATCATCATAATTGTCTCTCCTTTTGAAACTAGAAAGGAGTGATTTTAAGTTTGAGAGCTTTTTCATACAGGAGCAGAGACCATGCTGTGCAACTTAATTTCTGGTTGGTGTTCAAACTTGTCAGTGTTTGCATTTGTTTTATGTGTACTGTTCTTCTAACTTCTGAATTTCCTTAATTTTGGAAGTAATCTCAACATCCACTGTAAAAGCTCTGCATGATTTAGTGATATCTGCTATTGTTTCATATTGTAATGCTGCATAAAATGTTTGTGAGTCTTGGGATTTTTGTCTGAAAGTATCTGGATGTGGTGTACATTCTTAAATTGTTTGCAGGGTCAGTCAGGTTTAGGAATAACTGGATTTTTGGCTTTCTGAGAGGTTGTTTATATTGGCCACTGGAATGTTTTCTGCTCTGGAAGGTTGACTTCTGTGAAACTTTCTCTTTCTCCTGGAATGTCTTAAATGTCATTTGCTCTCAGAAGAGATGTTACTTAGCAGTCATGATCATTTTTGCAGAAAATTTTTTTATACAACATGTCTGTGAGTAGCTGTCTCCTCAGTGTCATACATGTGACAAACTTACATAAACATACGGATCCCAGTTGTCTTGGTAGCTTAGTTGCTGCTGATCCCAGTATTTTTGAGTGAAGACTTGTGATCTCTCTGCAGACTTTTTTTTTCTTATCAGTGTCCTTATATGGTAAATTATTCCACAGGCATAAAAAACAACTAAACCTGTTTGAATGATTTATTACTGTCAATATGGTGGTTTAAACTAAGATAGAAAAAAAAAGGCTAAGGTTATAGTTCAGGTTACTTAAGGAGCTGTACTACAAAATCAAGTTACTTGTAGTTATATGAAGTGTTCGGGAAAAACTGTGCATCACTTAAAAACTTTCAGCCAATCTGTGATTATAAAACTTAAGGGGAAGCAAAGAACTCAAGTTTTGACATTCCATGGGTTACCAATTGAATAGCCAGGACAGGGTTTCTGTTAGTTTTCTGTTAAGAAGTTGTTACCTGTTTGTATGCAAATATAAAAGCAAGGTAGGGAAGCATTCAAAGAAGCTATAAACTAGTAGGTTATTTCCTTCGGATTCTAAGAAAGTGTTGTAGCTTGGGTTTTTTAGAAAACTTAAAAACAAGTTTTGAATCTACTGATCCATCTTATTCTTTAAAAATACTTTCTATATAGTAAAAAACTAAGAATTTTTAATTACCTGTCAGTCTATATCTCTGTATGTGTAATAAAAGTAATGGATTTCATTCTGATACTTCTTTTCTTTAGATTCAGTATGGATTCAGTCATCCTAATCAAATAGCTGGCTACTTAGTATAATTCACAGATGGCCTGCTGTTAACTTTAAAACAATGTTTGTGTGTGGAAGGGAATATATTGTTGGTTGGGTAGGGGGTTTTTTGACTGTACAAAAGTGTGACACTGTACACATGCATAGCTTATTTCTTTTTCTTCTTGTAATAATGCATGTTTTCTTACAATATTTTTCACATGGAAAGTTTTCTCACTTTTTTTTTTTTTGTTCAAATTGTATGCCTTTTTATCTTGGAAGACCATTAAAGGCCCTTTCTTGATTCTTCTCTGTTACTGGGTTAGACTCCATAATGTTAAGAGGAGGAAAAGAATGGATAAAAGATGCTTAGCAGTCCTTTTTAAAAGAATGTAATTCCTATTTATCCAAATTTTTTAGGAAAATATATCCATGAATCTTCAAAGGAAAAATTGTGTCTACTAAAATGAAGGATTTTTTTTTCCTGAAGCAGTTGATATGCAGACAGGTGTGCCCTTTCTACTGACTTTTCTGTAAGAAAGAGAATTGTGGTGAATAGAGCTAACTGGGGACTTACTCTGATGTCTTAAATTGTATAAGCAAGAGCAGTCAGCTTGTTTGCCAGGCAAGAGCTGGACTGCCATTTGCTGATAAGTAATAACTTGTGATAACCATGTGTCTGTGCTCCTGTGGGTAAACATCAAACATTGGTAATGTTCAACAGACATTTTCAAGTTAGCTTAACAAACATGTTCATTAATGTGAATTAGTAGAGGGTTGAAAAACTCTTTAACAAATGCATGTCCTGAGCATTAATTTTTTTGATTGATGAATGTTAAAAATATCAACCTTTTTTACTGCAAATTCCCCAAAGAAATATGATTAGCTGAATTAGGGTTTGTAAGAAGAGAATAGTCTAACTAAAGCTTGCTTTAAAATTGTATGTTAGCCCAATCATAGCTACAGCTTCAAGGAAAAGAATCCTCGATGATGGAAGGACCTCTTGAGACAGTCTCACCTAGTTCCCCTACTCAAAGCATCAGAAGCTGGAGCAGATTGCCTAGGACCATATGCAGGCATATTCTATGTTCAGATGGAATTTTATTTATTTTGTTTTATATCCATAGACTTTTGTCCTTTCAGTGGGTACCACTGAGAAGATTCTTGTTCCATCTCCTTAATTCCCTTCCACTGGGTATTTATACAAGTGATAAGATTATTCTGGAGCCTTCTCTGCCTTCTCTTCTCCAGGCTGAACAGTCCCAGCTCTCTCAGCTTCTTCACATACGTCAAATGCTGCACCTTTGTGGTGTCTCACTAGTCTTGCTCCAGAATGTCCCTGTCTCTCTGGTACTAGGGAGCCCAGAAAGGAACTCAGCACTCCGGGTGTCTCCAGGCAGTTCTGAGTGGAGGGGAAGGATCACCTCCCTTGACCTGCTGGCAATGCTTTTCCCAGTACAGCTCACTGGGCCAAGGTGTTTGGCCCAAGGACACATGGCTGGTTCATGTTCTGCTGTTTGTCCAGTAGGACCCCAGGTGGTTCCCTGCCAAGCTGCTTTCCTTTCGGTCACCGGCCCCTCCAGGGGTAGGATTGAATGGTTTTCAGTCCATTTCACTGTACACTTACGTAACTCATGTTTCATCTGCTTGTGTGTGAGGGCGTTGCAGGAGATGCTGTCAAAAGACTTAAGGTTAAGTTGAGATAAACCACACCCATTGCTTCCCCCTCATCTGCCAAGATAGCCTTCTGTGAAGAGATTACTATCAGGCTGATTAAGCAAGGTATCTACCACTGCTTTCGCTCATACACTTTCTCTTCGCATCCGAGTTGGGTCAGAAGCTCCTTGTTTATCCATTCATGCTTCCTGCTGCCTTTGCTTGATTTTCTACTTCTCTGGATGGACCATTCCTGAGCATAGAGGAGATGGTCCTTGAAAGGTTGGACATAATGATCTTAGAAGTCTTTTCCAACCTAAATGATTCTGTGAATATCAGCCAGCTCTATTGGAGGCCCCTCTTCTCTCCAGGGCTGAATGTATCCCATGGGACTTTTCCAAGCAAATCCCTAAGAAGGCTAAAGTCTGCTCTGCAGTAATCCAGGGCTATGTTCCTGCTTTCTGCCATGCTCTCTCTCAGGATCTCAAATTTTACCATCTTAAGGTCATTTCAGCCAAGGCCCCAGCCTCCACATTCCCAACTACTTGCTCCTTAGTTTTAAGTATGAGATGCAGCTGAGAAGCTCTTCTTGTTGGCTCCTCAGTCACCTGCAGCAGGAGGTTGTCATCATTGCATCCCAGAACCTTCCTGCATTTTTTTTGTGCCCTGCTGTGTTGTCCCACCAGCAGGTCTGCTGTAAGGACCAGGGCTTGTGAATGTTAGGCTTCTTCTAGTTGTCCAAAAAAGTCTTAACTGCCTTTCTTTATCCTGATCCAGTCAGTTTGGATGACTACAGAGGAAAAAAGATAGTTCAAGCTGCAGTTGTTTTTCCTAATGTCTGTATTTATCTCCTTGCTGTTGGTCATTAGGGGAGTTCTAGTGCAGTTTAACCATAGTGTTAATGAAGTATGTGGGCAGGTCAATACCTAATGTGAGTTACCATTTATTTTGGCATGCTACAGTAAAGTGAGTTTTATTAACCTGTCTTTTGCTGGACTGTTAAGATGCTAAATAATAATAAATAATTTTATGGGGTTTGTTACATCATTAAAAGTTACTTTTCAAAATTATCTGTTAATTTCTGCTGCTGTTGTAGCTATGTTGAGAATTTGGTTTACTCTTCTGCATTTAAGAACAAGCCATTTACTGATTATGTAGACCTTTATGTGGCTTATTCAGCTTTCTTTTAGTTTTAATATACTGCAATTATACATTGAGTTCTAAAATTTAAAACCGTATTGCATTTTAATTTGGTTCATATCATATAAAAGCTTCAAATTTGTTTTGAAAAGTTCAATTTCAATTCAAAATTATTCAGATCAAATAGCTTCTTCCAAAATAATTACATGTATAAATGTTATAATTTAACTTTTGTCTTGGATTTAAATGGGGTTGAACTGATTTCGGTTAAGTATCTTTTTTTGTGGGCACAGTCTGTGTATTTTACTTCTTTGAAGACAATATTCAAGGAGAGGGGTTTAGATTGATAAAGGAAATTACAGGAAAGCTTTGTGAATGTTGATCAGAATACTCAAAAAGTTAACATGTTCTTGATGTGGTGATGATACATAGAATCATAGAATGGTTTAGGATGGAAGGGACCTTAAAAGCTGATCTTATTCCTTCCCCCTGCCATGGGCAGGGGCACCTTCAACTGGACCAAGTTGCTCGGAGCCCCATCCAACCTGGCCTTAAACACAGTGATGGGCTAGCCACAGTTTCTCTGCACAGCCTGTTCTAGTGCCTCACCACCCTCACAGAGAAGAATTTCTTCCTAGTATTAATCTAAACCTACTCTTTCAGTTTGAAGTCATTTCCTCTTAGTCCAATGACTACATGCCCTTGTAAAAAGTCCCTCTTCCTTTCGTAGCCCACTTTAGGAACTGAAAGGCTGCGCTGAAGTTTCCCCAGAGCCTTCTCTTCTCTGGGCTGAACAGCTCCAACTCTCTCAGCCTGCTCATATGAGAAATACTCCAGCCCTGTGATCATCTTGTGGCCCTGTCCTGGACTCACATCAACAAGTTCATGTCCTTACGCTGGTAGCCCCAGAGATAAACACTGCACTCCAGGTGGGGTGTCACAAGAGCAAAGCAGAGGGGGAGAATCCCCTCCCCTGCCCTGCTGGTCACACTGCTTTGGATGGAGCCCAGGGTATAGCCGGCTTTCTGGGCTGTGGGCTCACATTGCTGAGTTATGTTGGGCTTCTGATCCGGCAACATCCCCAGTTCTTTCTCTTCAGGGCTGCTTTCAATTCATTCTTGGCCCAGCCAAGGATTGCCCTGACCCAAGTCCAGGACCTTGCATTTGTTGTGGTTGAACTCATGAAGTTTGCATCAGCCCATCTCTCAAGCCAGGTCCCTCTGGATGGCATCCATTCCCTCCAGCGTGTCAACCACACAACACAGCTTGGTGTCAACAGCAAACTTGGTGAGCATGCACTAATCCCAGTGTCCATGTCACCACCAAGCAGCTGTGGTCCCAATACTGACCTCTGAGGAACACCACTGGTTTCCACTTGGACACTGAGTCGTCAACTACAACTGCTTGAGTGCAACCGTCCAGCCAGTTCCTTATCCACCAAGTGGTCCATTTGTCAAATCCATGTCTCTCCTGTTTGGAGACAGTGTCTCAACTTTGCAGTGTTCTCACAGTGTTCTCACTTTGCAGAGGTCCAGACTGATGATGTCAGTCTTCCCTCATCCACCTCTTTAACCCTGTTTTAGAATGCCATCAAATTTGTCCGTCAAGATTTTCCCTTAGCTGACAGCTTGTTGGCTGTCCCCAATCACCTCCGCGGTCTTCCTGGTTGGGTGGCCCATAGCAGACCCCCACTATAATCTTGCCTGTCCCTGCCCTCCCTTTAATCCTTATGCATAAGGGATCATGGATCCCTTAGAGGAGCTCCCAGGAGGTTCCCCTGTCTGTCCTTCCTAAAAAGCCTATGTCCTTTCATTCCAACACTCCAGACATAGTGGACACATAGATACTCTATCCCACCACTTACTTGCCAGTGATGGCAATAGGATCATATCCCTACAGGCATATGCACATCTCCAACTCCTCTTGTGTTTTGCCCCTGCTTATGCGTTTGCATGGAGGCATTTAAATCAGGCCCTCAATGAAGCTGAGATGCTGGCTGCAGTGGCTGGATTCTTTTGTGCTGTACTTCAGGTTCATTACTCCTGACCTGCAAACCCCCTCCAGGCTCTGGGCAGCAACTCTTGCTAGCTCTGGCATCACACTGGTGTGAGTGGTGTGGATGGAGGTTCCCCTTCCCCAACAACTTTCCTTTTGTAAAAGGTTTATTAATAGAAAGTTGAAAATAAATGTGAAAATATACTTTGGAAAATTCCCAGTGTAAAAATGTTTATTTCCTTACAGAGTTTAGTTCTTGAAAGGTGCTTAAAAAGTCCTAAGCATGCAGAAGTTCTTCTCTTAATACAGCAATATGTATTTCAAAGCTTTTCAGTGACAGCTGGAACTCCAGTTCAGTTGGAGTTACATAGGACCCACAAAAACAGGAGGGTACATGAATGCCTCTGAGTATTCTGTCTTTTCCTTGCTTACCTATAAGATTTGCTCAAGAAAAGAAAAATACACTGCAAAATAGTTGTAAATATTATATTTAATTACTATATTCAGAGGTCTTTGTGATGAAAATAATCAGTTTTCTTGTATTTTAAAGTTGTATCTTAAACCATGGGGATAACTGATAATGCTTCTACTTCTGGCAAAAAAAAGTATTTTAAAAATCTTGTGTTGTGCATAATATCGTGAAATTTTCTAACAGTATTACTGAGACAATTTTAACTAAATGGTTCCATGCTGCTGTTAAAGTAACCTTGAAGTATTTATCTTAATCATTTTTATATCTCATCTCAACATCCATTTAGTCTGAAATGAAATATTAATAAAATTCCCACCTTAGAAACTTAATATTTCAAGTTTTGGAACATCAAAATATCTACAGTTGTACTATAAGCTGAAAACAATTTTTTTAGTGGCCTGTGATTTCTTTTGGTTTTTAATAGCTCTGTTTCTCCAAGAAATTACAAAAGTACTGTGAAGCATTTCGAGTTTTAAAAGACAGATTCTGAGGGCTGCATGTCCTGGGTATTTTTAGTGCTTTGCCTACTTTTTAAAAAGTATTTCTTTTCCATGCTTGTTTATCTGCTTTGTTCATTTGTTATCTATCTTTCATAGTTTTTAATATCTCAGCATTTTTGTCTAATTTATCATTTTCATATTTTTAAAGGTCCCCAGGTGCATCCAATTTTTCAACTTTACCAAAGATCTCTCCATCTCTATCAAATAATTATAACAACATGAACAACAGAAAGTAAGCAATATACCTTAAAACATTATTTAATTAATCACGCTAGTGTGATATGAAAGGTGTTTTATACCTCCTAGCTTAAGGATTTTGAATTGCTTTGCAATATTTGCCTTGTGAATTGTTACTGGTTACTATTTCATAGTGTAGGTACTGCTGACACTAAGAAATGAAATAACATTAGAGATGTTTGTAACTCTTACTCTTCAGCAGGGAAGACACTAAAAACAATTTTGAGTGTTGTAAGAAAACGTATACACTTCATTTAGAGTTTATCATTCTAAAAATATATTGTTGCTATTATTGTCCTGCTGAATTTAAATGGACAACAAGAAAAGTATAAAGTACTTATCTTTTCAGTGATCAGGTTTTCCCTTGTTTATTGCTCCTAAGGTATTGGAGCAGCATATGTGACATCACACTTTGATTTCAAATCATGACAGTTGATTTGTATTAGCAGTAATATAGCCAGCAACTTAATTTCTGTTTCTTAGTGCTAGAAGAGTTGAGAGAAATCAGGCTAAGTGTGCTTGACTATTAAAATGAACAAAGGCTTAGTAAGAGACTTCTCACTTTTACATGCTTTCTCCTTTGTATTCCGAAGTAGAAGTTTAATAAGTAATGTGGTAAAACTCTAAAAGAAGAGCTTTCATATTGCATTGGCCAACTTTTTGTGTAATTTTTTTGTTGTTGTTATTGTACACAACTGTAAAAAAAGTTGGTGAATATAGAAAAACATGGAATTATTTCACTTTAACAGATAATGGAGCATCTTTCAAATGCTTGAAACCAGAGAGCACTCATCTTTAATGCAAGCTGGGGGAAGTTGAAGAGCCTTATTCTTACAATTCATTCAATTTTTTAATATTTTTCTAAATATGCATTTTGTGATCACATTTGAAGATGTTAAATATTAAAAAGGTGACATAAATATTAAATATACAATATCTTCCAGTTAAATACTGCACTTATCAGAAGTGATTTTTCGTAAGGGGTGAACTGTCACTTGTGCTTCTACCAATTGTGAGTAGCCCCAACTCTCACTGTTGAACAGTTGAAATCTGTGTATTTAACTGCAGTCTCTTGTACTCTGTGTGTGAATGTGTAGTAAATAAGAAGAGTATTGTATCTATGACTGTGCGAAAAGTTACTTGATCGGAGTGGAGCCTCTAGCTGAGAACTAATTTCTTCTTCTCCTAGTGTTCAAGCAAAAGGCAATGGTATTGCCAAACCTAACACTTAACAGTTACGTTCTTCTAGGGAGCTGTGGTTTTAAATCAAGCCACCAAGGCTTTCTTATTTTCTTTTTTTTTACGTTAGCTTCTTGCTAGTGATGTAGTTATTTTTAGGAGGCACTTATGAAACCTGTTGCCAGCTCTTGCAGCTTTTAAAGATAGTTTGTTCATGTGATTTACCTGATTTTAATTTTATTTCTTGGTTCATTTTGGAGCCAAAATGTGAGCTTTTAGAATTTAAAGGAAAAAATTCTGGGGTTTGGAGGTGTTTGTTTGTTGTTATTTTACAATTTATGATTTTCAACAGAAATACATGTTTAAAAGGGAAGTCATATAAATTTCAGATTTGGTAAGGAATTGGTCCTCTAAAGGGATTTAACTATAACTTAATTTGTAAATCAGGTAATAGGTACCTGTACTCTGTAGTGTTATGAAGTACCAGTCAGTTTTCTCTTGTATATCAAAACACATTACATCTGGATGTTATGTAAGACTGATATTCAGTGCAGAAGTATATGGTTTTCCTTAAAATGCAGTAATCCAATTATGATGACTTTAAAATATTGTATACTTCACAAATTAATAAATCCATGCAAGATGTAATGCAGATGAATCTTCAGCAGCACTTCTCTTAGAGTGTATGTTCAGTGATGAAATCGTATCCATTAATACACTTTGTACTTTCAAGTACATAGTTTTGCATTAAGAATTTTTGGCTTCAAATAGTAAATGTAAAGCTATATCTCATTATTTAATTGTATTATGTTATTCTGGGTTAAGAATGTTCCACTCTTTTCGTAAATATTTCCTTGTCTAAGAAAGCACTTCTTTTTCGTTAATTAATATTATCTTTGTTATTTCTCTTAATTAACTACTTAATGTCAGCTTTGTCTGGAATTTATTTCCATGCTTCTGCCTTATTGTCTCTTATATTGCACATTGTCCTTAGTACAATAGTGAAATTATACATTTGTGGCTTTCTAGGATCTGTTGGCATCTCCACATGGGCATGAGATGCTGTGACTGTAAAGGAAATACCAGCATTTGTTTTGAAGATAATTTTAGCTGACAAAGATGATTTATAAGGCAGAAAAAGCAAACAGCAGGTTGTGTGTATTAAGGGAACTTCAGAGTNTTAAAACCTAAGGCATCAAAGGGTCATAAATACTAGTAATTGCAAGCCTGCTTTTGCAATTACTAGTGCTCACCTATGGAGTACAAATTATGTTAAAATCTGAAAGTATCAGGGTTTTTTGTTTGGTACACATTTCTGTAATGTCCTTCTAATCCAGGAAGTGTTCTGTGTAAGAGTAAGCCTCAAATTGGTAGATATTTAATCATGTGTTGAGGTAGTCATACATTAGATATCAGAAATAGCTTATGCAAATTTTATCCAGTCTGAAGCCTTCATTTCTGTAAATGTGAGTTTGCATTTGGTGGAATAGAGGATTCCAAATAATTGATCGTTGATGTTCTTTTGCCTTT
>WEIT01039214.1:687-10931 GCA_013389985.1 Dryoscopus gambensis | reverse complement strand
GTGATCTTAATGAAAGAGTAACATAGGAGGATTAGCATAATATGTGTTAGTGGATTCAGAAGAGCAGGGAGAGACGCATCTTTTAGGTCTTACTGGAATTTCTGTTTATTGCTGTTAATAAAGCAAGACATGTCGTATCACATATGGTGTTTTTTAAATTATGTGGAATGGGGATTAAAAACACCTGAACAGGGATTCTGCTTGGGGAATTAAGTGAAAAGTTGTTCTGTTTCCTTCATTGGTAACCATTGCTTTAGGCTCCTAAAATGACTTGTTTGCATCATTTAGTAGTGTCCGCCTGTCAAGACAGACAGCTGGCAGCTCTGCTCACATGCTTGGTATATTTCAATATGCTTATTCCAAGAAGTACAAGTGTTAATCACAGTACATTACCTTTAGGAACAGTTTCTTCATGTTGTACCTGACACATAACCAAATATTATGACAAAGGCAATTTAAATAGGTTATAATGTTATCTTTTGCTATCCAGACAGTGATAATGAACAAAAAATAAAGATAGTAATTTTTGTGTCGTGACATGGGCCTCTCTGGCTGCTTCAGGTATCTCTAAAATCTGATGAAACCTGGTAGCAGGTTTCTTAAAGTGGCTGGTCACAAAAACACATTGGCAGTGCATTAAAATGGTTGAAATATCACAGAGCTCAGTAAGTCTTCCAAACTTTCAGTTTTCTGGGCTCATTCTTGCAACTCAAATTCCTTTTGCATCACTTGTTATATACCTGTTGGTATATTGCATTCCACTGTCAAATTATGTCTTTTCCAAAACTAGTGATGCTTTTCCAGTCTTCTCTGTTCAAAATCCATGCTTCCCAGAACTCCAGCTGTGCAATGAGTGCTCTGGGTTCATCATCACCATTTGAAAGCTGCTTTGATGTTTAAAGGCACATGCAGATGATACAAATCAGTCATTTCAGATCTAGCACGTGCAATTCAAAATGTATAGATTTACAGATAATAAAATCTCATTTGGAAACCTCCTTTTACCATTTTTGCCATTTCAAGAACTCTGTTCAAGGGTCTGAAGATGGTTTCATGTTTTCAAATCTCGCCTTACTTTTGTGAAGCAATTTTTTCTAAGAACTATCAGTATTTTCCTTCTGTTACTGCTCTTACTTGACTGGCCTATCCTAATACTACCCCTCTGCTTTTCCCTGCATTGTTCCTTCCTTAAAGGTAGGAAAGTTTTGCAGGAAAAGCACCTGGAGGCTTGGGGACACACAATTATCACAAGTTACTTTTCTGGGATATTTCTGTTTCAATGAAATTCATGTAGACTTACCTTGCATCTTTACTTGCTTTCCATTGTTAGCTATTTACTATTCACTGTTAATAATAATTTCTTTTTCATCCAGCTCAAAAGCAAAAAAACCAAAGCAACAATGCAATTTAAATAAAAATCATTCTTCCACAACAAAACAGTTTGCAGACTGATAGAGCTGTAGAGAGACATCTCCTAGTATCCTGCATACAGTAGGCACTGTGTTTTGTAGGATATGTTTTGATAAAATATCACAGAACCATGAAAGAAAAATATATTAATAGACCTGATTCACAGGATGAGTGGTAACCTTATTCTCTAAACCGCTCAAATACATTTCTATGGGCCAGTACTGAAGATGAAAGAGCTCAGAAATGTCTTTCCCTTTTGAGAAGTACACTGACAGTTTGTCCCTTAGAGCAAAAACACACTGCATCTATCTGCACTGCAATTATCTTGCATTAAATTATTGTCATGGTACTCAGCTAATTTGAGAAAATCTTTTACATGAATTAACTACAGTCAGAAAACACCAGTTGCAGTTCCTTAGCTTCCTAGTGTCCCTCCGAAGTTGGCAGTTCGTGAAGGGGGGAAAGCTGCAGAGAAGGGAGTAAGAATGAAAATCCTCAGAAGAATTAAATTCAATCTGTTAATTACCCCTACATCTCCTAAATTTCAAAGAGATTTCTTTTTTGTTAACCATGTGAAAAGTGTTATCTTAAAGTCAGGTAAGGACAGCAGTAGGAAGGAAGCAAGGCTGAAAGTAGCAGCTTGTTGTGTACCCTGTGCGTGTGCATTTCTGTTGCTGCTGTGCACTGTTGGCTTGGTTATATTGTGGGGGTTGCATTAGCACCAGTGGCAAGCTTGTGGTTTTGATTCCTGGGTGAACTGAGGCTTGCCAGCTTGAGGAGATTGGAGTTCACTGCAGTAACTGGGCTGCAACTGCAAAGGGAGATGGAAGGTAATTTTCCCTGGGGATCTCTCATATGTGGGTGAACATTAACTTTATAGTGTTTTTTTCATTGAGAATGACCAGTGAACACAATACCTCTTAGCTAGTTTGGGGGCAAGCCAGAGAGCAGAGAAAATGCATATGTATAGAAAAGGGAAGGACTAATGGGAAAGTCAGCTATTAAAAAGAAATGAGCGGATGTAAAAGTTTGATATCAGCAGCTTTATGGACAGTGGAGCTATAAACTACACAAATTTCTAAGACCGTTGAAAGAGGGAGAAATTTTCCTCCCCTTTTGTTTGAAATTTTGGTAACTTGATTAAATAACAGTTATTTATGAAAAGTGAGTGTGCACTGAGGGGACAGTTGGAATTCAGTAAAGAGCATAATAGTGTTCAGGAGTAATGGCTGGAGCGTAACCACTGGGCACTTGCATCCTCAGACTTTGCAATTATAAATCTCAGTTATTTATCAGGATTGATTCTTTGCAGTGCATATTTTTCCTTATCATTCTTAGCAACTGAATGATGCTTAGCAGCTGCAGAAATACTCCTGAACTTTAGCCAAAACTGCTAAGATTTCATTATGATCAGTGCCTGCAATGGTTAAACCTTTGTGGTTGCTTGGTTTTTTCTAACATATTACAGAACGTCCTCTTAGGAGATTTCTTTGCCTTTCTAGTGTTCTCAGATATGCTCACTTTAGTGTTTGAGGGTTAGTTTATATTAGATATTTTTGTATTTCACCTGGAAACAAATTGTTTCATATTTGATAATTTTGTATTTCATCTGGAAACAAATTGTTTTAAGTAGTATCATTTTACCTATTTCAGTCTTCTCCAGTTTCTCCAAACAGATGCATCATAGATTTATATTGAAGTTGTCACAAGGCATTTTGCGCATTCCTTTACCTCTCAAGGCCTTTCTGCATTTGCATGCTGGATTGTGCTGTCCTAGCAGGGAAGCTATAAATAGACTGTCTGATGCAGTGAGGCAGCTATGCCACAGTGGCCTTGGAAATCTCAGCTTTCACCTGTAACTCTGCATTCCCATTGCCACCGACCTCACTCTTGCAGTAGCAGGATGCAAAAGGAACGTAAATGATTGATTGCTGCTGGTGGTGTCTAAAGTCTGAGTGTATTAAATACGATGGAGCAATGAAGAATAGAGTAAGCTGTGAAGCTGCTCCTATAAAAAAGGGGTAGGGATGTAATAATTGCAGTTACTGCAGTATGTATGATTTTGGTTGTTTGCACAGGTGACTTTTAAATTGACATTACTGTTATTACAAAAGTTAAGTGTTTTAAATCTTTACTTGTTCGCAGAAGTTAGTTTAACATTTTTAATCATTTGAGTTTATAAAGTACTTGTATATTTTAAAGTACTATAGAGTACATGTTTACATTGTGAAAGATGTCTTGTTTTCTTACAGTGTGAAAAATTCAAACTATTGTCTCCCATCATATACTGCTTATAAGAATTATGATTATTCAGAGCCAGGAAGACACAATGAGCAGCCAGGCCTCTGTGGCCTGAGTAACTTGGGGAATACATGTTTCATGAATTCAGCAATTCAGGTATGTACTTTATAATAAAATCAACTAGTCTTGTTACTTGGAAATAGTATCTTGTTTTATTTTGTCATGTTTCAAAACTAACATTAAGAGATTTACTAAATAGTGGGATAGGATTATAAGTGAGGAAATAGTACATCTTTATTGATGTTCTTTAAAAGGTGATTTACATAGCTGCATTCATAACGATCAATCTCAGAAGGAGGTTTGACCAGTGATCAACATGACTGAACTCTTTAAGTGGGATGCTTTGCTTTTTGTGATACTTGCTGTGCACATGTCACAAAAACTGCCTTTTCCTTTTTAAATGCACTTGAGTACCGATTGTAGTATCAAGTGTCAAAAAATAGATGACTGATAGATTATTGGGCCTTTATTTGTGACTCATTATGTACTTTTAGTGCCCAGGTTAACATGTAGGAACCTTGGGAAATATTTTCCTTTGACCTTTACTCTCTGAATAGCTGCTATGTCATAGATGAGATATTTGACCAGAATGTGATAGCTTGTTTCTTTGCTATGAATGCAAGAGAAATACTAATATATCTACTATTACTCTACCAAAATGAAAAAACCTTAGTGTTTTAATTTTAAATGGAAGCTGCAGTTGTAGAATAATTAATGGTCAGAACTAGGAGTTTCATTTGGTTTTGTTTAGTTGTTGAACTCGCTTTTTGTCATTGGAGCAGCCTTTTGTCAAAAAACTGTTACGTGTATTTATGTTCTTGTTCACATATTTTCCTGCTGAGTATGAAAATGTTAGATCTTAACCAAGCATGCTGCAGAGTTGTTATCCTCCTTTCCTCCTTGGTCATTACAAGGGTTCCTGGTTTACGTTTGTGATTACTTCGGGTAAATTAAAAGGAAAAAAACCAAAACCCATAACCCAGATGTTGCATTCCTTCTTTAGCTTGTTTGGGTAGAAAAGGAATTTCAGGTACATTTGTAAACTAAGTTTATGAAGTTGCTGAAATTTGTTCAAAAGAAGAAATGTTCCAGAGTTTCGTAGTGTGTGTAGATTTTTTTATCCCTTCTTTGTGTTGAGAATCAGTGAATAATTTGGCCTTACTTTTCTGTAGCCTCCTGTTAGGTAGCTGCAGAAAGCCACAAGCTCTCCCCTTAGTCTTGTCTTCTCAGGTCAAACTAATGCATATAGCTCTGCCCTGCCTTGTATATTGTTGTCCAGCCCCTTGACCATGCTGGTGTCCCTTCTCTGCTCTTTCTTACACTGGGTAGCCCTAAACAGGACAGTGCTCCTGCAACAGTCTCACAAGTTCCAAATGGAGGGGAAGATTTGTTCCCTTTTGCCTCTGACTGCAGTAGCTAATACACCCCAGTATGCAGCTGGATATGTTTCCCGTGGGAGTGAACAGCAGGATCACATTTCCACAGAAAAGGACCCCAGGTCATATAATGCAAAGCTGCTTTCTAGCCAGTCAGCCCCCACCTGTTAGTGGTATATAGGGTTATTCCATGCTTATTCCATACTTACTGATATAAAACATTCATACAATTAAACTTATTCTTGTTTCTAAAAATGTTTTCATAGGATACTTGAAGAGAAGTTGAACAGTGCAGGAAGTAATTAAATATTTTTTTTAGCATGCTGCACAAAAGATGGCTAAACTGAAGCGGGGGAGGACACATTTTGCAGTGTCCATTCTAAATAAAAATGCTACACATAACATCTCTTGATGACTGAATTGTGTCATTATGCCGTTGTAAAGGGGAAAAAAGAGCACGTTTTTGTCTAGTGCATCAACCAGAATTATCTTTTAAAAGTTGAATTCAAAGAATATTCTTGCTACGTAGTGATATTTTTTTTATGATTCTACATTGTTCATCAAGCTATACTGATTAAATAAGGATAATTTTAATTACTTAGTCAAACCTTAGTTGAACTGGTATACATGAATTTGCATATATATAATTCAAAAGTAACCTCTTAGGTGAGAATTCTAGGTGGGTTGTTGCCTTAGGAGTCTTATACAGCATAAACTTGTAAACGGATTTAATTCTGAGATCTGCATTAGAAATTATATCAGCTTTGATTTCATTGCTTTTCAGTTACATCTAGTGAATTAAGTGTTCAAATAAGTTCTGAGAAACTAGTGTAAATTAATAAATACAGGATTGCTGATTAGCAAGACAGTGCTCTGGGTAAGAAAATGAGGTGTTTATTAAGCAGCGCAGCTTTGAGTTTGACATGGTACCTTTAATATGTCCTTGAAGGTGTATTTTTTCAAATGCATTATTTGGTGGCTTTCTTAGCAAGGAAATGGAAAATATCTTTCAGTTTCTCTCACTGTATCTCTCAAAGAAAGTACTGTTCAGAGTTTAATGTTATCTAAGAAATCCATGGAAGTGCTTTTTAGTGAAAGTATGATGTGTTCTTAACACGCTAACGTCTCACAGGCTGCATCCTTCCTCTTGCCACCACTTGCATCTTTTTTCAGTTACACAGAAAGCATGCATTTCACTGTGCTGATTTGCTGTTAATTTCACCTCCTACTTTTATCGAAGTAACATTGGATTATTCTGGCTGAAATGCCTATGGCCAAAGCACTCTGAACATGTTTTGATCTGTCTTAATCTTGGAAGCAACATAAAGATGGGCTCAGATAGTATGTGGATGGCAAAATAGGGAATTCTGCTTGAGCATATTGGGTGCTCTAGGCATTAACCTGGGTTGTGGAGCAGGATACACCCTCAGCAAGGTTAGAGATCACACAAATGTGCAATGAAGAACAGCTATACCAGATGGCTGTGCTGCCATTCAGAGGGACCTCAGCAGGCTGGAACCTCATGAAGTTCAGTCAAAGGAAATGCAAAGCCCTGTGCCTGGGAAGGAACAACTCCCAGAGCCACTACACAACTGGGATAGGGGGCTAGCATCTGGATGGAAAGCAGCTTGGCAGAGAAGCACCCAGGATCCTGCTGGACAAAAAGCTGAACATGAGCCAGCAATGTGTTCCTGTGGCCAAGGCAGACAACAGCATGTGGGGCTGCACTAGGACGAGTATTGCCAGCAGGCTGAAAGAGGTGATCCTTTCCTTCCACTCAGCACTGGAGAGACACCCACAGAGTTGAGTTCACTTCTGGGCTCCCCAGAGATAGGGAGGGATATCCTGGAGAAAATCTGGTGAAAGACCACAGAGATGATCCAGGATTGCAGTGTCTGACCTGTGTGGAGAGGCAGAGAGCTGGGGCTATTCACCCTAAAGCAGAGAAGGCTCCAGAGTGATTTTACCATTTTTTTGAAGTACCTGGTGGAGAAAAGTAAAGAAAACTGAGCAAAACTCTCCTCAGTGGTGCCTACTGAAAGGAAAAGAGGCAATGAGCACAGACTGAAGCACATGAAATTCTTAAATATAGGAAACTTTGTTCTAAAATGGTATTTATCAAACAGTGGAATAGGTTTTTCAGGGAAACTCTGAAGCCTCCATCCTTGAAGATGCTTACAACCTAACTGAACAAAGTCCCAAGTAACCTGCTCTAGGTGACCTGTCTTTTAGCAAGTGGGTTGGACCAGAGGATCTGCAGAGATGTCTTCCAGCCTCAACTATTCTGTGATTTTCTGATCTGCTTTGGTCACCTACTTTAGCTTACTTATCTTCCTAAAGTGTATTCCTTCACAATTGTGCTAGCACAGGGCTGTTTATCAGGATAAGTCTGTTTTCTTTAAACAAAATAGTTTATTGTAGAGTATTGGACTCTGAAATAGTTTCTGAAATAGTTTCAAAAATTCTGCTTTGATCCCTTCTGTTCAGTTGGTGTTGGATGTGATCAATGTAGCTTCCTTCAAGAGACCAACTGATTGCCACTTTTCTCAGATCTCTGGGCTTTCCAGGGAGCATTGAGGCCCCTGAGTGTTCACATAAGAGCCATTTCTGCTTCAGAAACCACAGCATTTCTCACACAGCTTCTCTTTGGTCGTCTCATGTACAGTGAAAATGGTTTGCATCAGAGCTATTATCAGTGTTCCTTGAAGATGAGGGATAATTCCTTCACACAGCTTCATCTCCTGAGTCTGACAAACTTGTCTGAAGGTTCTTGCCCTGTAAACATACTAGGTAGAAATGTGAAAATCCTGGCAATGTCTTAAATTTTGTTGCAAGTTCTTTAGTAGTTCTTTGGTCTATAGGTAAGGTTAGTCTTGCCCTTTTATCCTTCTAAGTGATTATTGTAAAGAGACTTTTGCCCTTCCAGCTAGGGCTTTTCAGTGTTAAAAAGCTCAGGACAACTTGAGGACTGATGATGAAGAGATGGGTAAGATTCTCTGTGGGATTACAGACAGCTGCAAGCTGAATAAGAGTAATGCCAAGAAGGTTAAAATACCACTGTATATCTCCCAAGTGCTGTTCTCTTACCACTGTTCCTTAATTTTAAAAAAGCAATAATTCAGTATTCTTATTTTGGTTGTATTGGAACTTTTGTATAGTTTTTTTTCAGATTCTTTTGAAGGGAGTATTCCATGTATTTATTTTATTTCAGTGCAAACACCTAAGGATTGATTTTTACTAGTTAGGCCTAAATGTCTGCTTTTGCACATCCAAGCATGAAATAAAACAGGAAAAACAGAAGGGAGCTTGTGGATTTTATGAAATAGATGCTATTATGAATGCTTGAACCCATATTAAAAAAGTATTTGGCAAGCAAATGTTTCGTTCACATTCACTTAGGTATATAACTATATTCTAAGCTGAAAATAAATTAGAAAAAATTAGTCTCATTAAGCATTGCTGTGCTGCCACCTGTGGATGTTTTCCAGGTATTACTTTGCTATTTTGGTGGGATATTACAGATTAGAGCTCTGTGGAAATGTTTTTTTTCTTTTACAATGAAAACCTGAGAGTTCCAAAATTGTCATTTTGTGATTAAAAAATAGGAGAAGAAAGAAAGTAAATGTTTTCATTAAAAACATTCATTTTCCCCAACCTTTTTGGTTTTATGAGTTTTTTCCATCAGTGTGATTATATACATCTGACTTCTGAACAAGCTTTGCAATGGGTATTTCAGAAGTTTTCTTTCTTCAGAAAGCTGAATAATATTCCCTCTACGGTTCCTTATGGCTGTGAGTTTATCTACACAAAAGATGGCATATTTCACCAATACCTGAAATTATTAAGGTTTTTTTGCTCTGTTTCAATTGCCATAAGCATGTGGAGTTTGGATTAAGGAGTGTAGTAACTGAGCACTTTTTGCCATATCTGATGGCGAACAGACAAAAGTAGGATAGACATGTGTAAAGTAAATCACTTTTTCTCCTATGACTTGGATCTTCCTTTCAGTCTGGCAGCTCTTGGTCTTTTATTAGAAAGCTGAAATACAAAATTTCAATGTCCCTTGCATAAAATTCTTAGTAGTAGCACCTGAAGCTGAAGAACCAGGACACTTGAAGGAATATTCAGTTTTCAGTATCTCAGTTCATGATCCTAGTGTCTTCTTCTCATTTCCCCAGTTTGCTGGCATGATAGGTAGAGATGTTTTCTTTATTTTGAAAGTTTATTTTTATAATTATTTTTGTGTAATCCATACGGGATGTGAAGAAATGTTCCCTTGTTCCCTTAGGATTATAGGATGATTCATGGAACTTCAGGAGGTTTCTGGTGCAACCTCCTGCTCAAAGGAAGGTTGGCCCTGAGGTCAGAACAGCTTGACCAGGGCTTTATCCAGTTGGATCTTGAAAACCTCCCAAGAAGGCAGCCTTAGCTCCACTGCTTGACTGTTCTTACAGCGAAAACTTTTTTCCTTATATTCTTAACCTTTCATATTTCAGCTGATGCCCATTGTTTCTTTTCTTCCTAATATGTGACACTGTGAAGAGCCTGGTTCCATCTTCCCCTTAACTTCCCAATAGATACTAGAAGGCCACTCATGGACCTCCCTCAGTCTCTTCTGCAGCCTGAACAAGCCCTGGTGCTTCAGCCTTTTCTCACAGGGCGAGTGCTTCTAGGCCACTGACTGTCTTGGTGGCCCTCTTTCTTCAGACTTTTTTTTTTCTTTTTATCAATTAAGTCCGTGCAAACTCTTATGTCAGAATTATTCCATACTTAAATTACATGGATTTAGAAGAGTATGACATTACTATTTTTATTATTATATTTCCCCCTCCATGAGGGTTTCATAGGACAGCTGGACTTGGTAACATTATCATAGGCTAGTATTGTATACAGTATTTCAGTGAGACTACAGCACTGAAATATGTATATATATGTGTGTGTATACATAAGACTGAAGATAATAAATTTTTTTTTTGTTTTCCTTTGCATCTTAATAACTTTTTCCCAAGTTATTAATATGGAAGTATGATTTCAGTGTTATCCTTTGTCATCCTGAAGACTAATCCTCTCTCCTGTGGTTTTTCTCTTGGAGTTTTGTACCTTCTGTTCCATACTTTCCATGATCTTTTCACTAAATGACCAGTTCAGGTTAAGAGA
>WEIT01039213.1:46882-59850 GCA_013389985.1 Dryoscopus gambensis | reverse complement strand
GGCTTGAGGGGCTAACTTTCAGGGACATGAACTCTTACATTACCAACAAGGGAATCTCACTGATACTGGTGGCACCAGGCTTGCTAAAGTCTAATATGCTGGCTTGTCTCTTGGAATCATCTTTTCTTTAATTGTCTCAGCTGAGGGTGTCAGTCTTCCTGGTTTTATTTTTTTTTGTCTTTATTTTTGGAGTGGTTTCTGATTTTATATTTTACTTGTCTTTTCTGTCTGAAATGTTAGATTCTAGGGCTTGAAGTCCTTGTAGTGCTTGGTTTCCTCAGTTTTATAGGAGAATAAAGAAATTTGTAGCTTAGATAGTTAATGGTCATTACCACCATTTGTTTTTGACTGGATTCTCTTGGGATGAACTTAAATCTACTGTCTGAAGAATTTGTGTAAGTGGTCAGGTGCTTGAAGTACTTTGAAAATGAGGTCAGTTTTGAATGGCGGCTGAAGGAACTGTGGGTAGGTATTTTACATAATTCCCTTTTGCTGAATAGTGAAATACAACAGTTGGTTAACCACAAAGATAGATCAGTGTGTTGTTTGGAGGATGAGAGGTAGAGAAGAACAGGTCCTCAATGATTTTATTTGTGGAGAAGCTGTGGTGTTTGTACTGATGAGGAGACTTACAAGAGGGGCTGCTGGCTGAGTATAAAGGTTCTCTGCTCATCGTGAAAAGGGCATCAGAGGGGAAGTGAATGATGTGGAATATGCTCTAGTTCCCTTTTTTAGGGAGCTTGCTTCATAGTATTCATCAGTTACAGTCTTAAAGTAGTAATTTCATAGACACAAAGTGGAATCTGATTTGAAAAGCTAGGATTGCTTGGGTTCATTCATCCCTTTGGGTATTGTCAAGATACTGGTAATCTGAATAGAGTTGTTGTATACTTGAAATAATGTCTCAAATGAGGGAACAATATCACTGACTTGGCAAGATTTAGTGGGAAATGAAGATCACCTGAGCCTTTGATAGCACATGGACCATATACATTTTTCTGCAAAACAGATGACACTATGTATTGTTTCACTGCATTGCCAGAAACAGTACTGTCATGGTTGTTTCAAAGTCTGGACAGGTGAGGAGAATGTGCTTTTTCATCTTGCTCTAATGTTACTCTTCAGAAGTAGATCTTATGGTGGTTTTGCCTCAGTTATAGGTAGGATTGAGGTTCTCTGTGTCAGTAATCCACTGCACTAAATTTGTTAGCATCTGATAATACTAGTATTTTTTTGTTTTGACACTTTCCTGCCGTTTCAGTCTAAGGCAGCTCAAATGTACCTGGTCTGTCTTCTCAGCATAAGCCTTTCCAGTGCTAGCTGGTTCAGCTCTCTTGGCTGAGCTGGATTTGCTCTTTCACATTACTTACATGCTTTGAGCCTGGGAATCAGCTCCGTTATTAGGGGCAAAACAGTCTGCTTTGATGATCTTCCACAGCTGTTGATGTTACCTGAAAGAGTTGAGTGGGCTCTGTGGCAAAGCAGAGACCAAAAAGCACAGTCCGGGGTTTGCAGCAGATCTTTTATGTACATGTGCTTCCATTTTTTTCACTCTGTTGCTCAGCTATTTTCTTCTCCAGGATGTTGTGGTTTTACAGTTCTCAGCCTGTGACTTTCTGCAGCAAACAAAGGGGTTGTTTGAAGTTACTGTCTTGTGGCAAAGCAGGTGGGGAGAATCTTAGCCTGAAACAGATGTGTAAATTGTAATCAGTTTCCTTCATAACATACATCTAAATTTCAACTGCTACTCTCTCTTTGAAGAAACAACTACCTGAGAATGAACAGGCCTAAATTGGACACGTCATCCTTTAAATGTGTAAAGCTTGCATTTTCCATCAAAAAGACATTCATGATATTGACAAATATCTCAGATATAAAAGTGGTAATCCTTTTCAAATTCAGTGAGACATTTCTCTGTGTGGTGTCAAACTGGTAGTACATTAGGTGGTGGTTAGGTTCACAATTTTAGGATTGGGTGTCTGTGCTGTTTCAGAGTACTTGTTCCCATTAGTATACATGAGGAAAACAAGGTGCATGACTTTGTTGACCATGCTCAGAACTGAACAGATTGTGACTTTGGTCTTTTTTATTAAATTGCTGTACACGAATATTGCCATTTGCTTCCTCCAGGAACATTTACAGATGCAAACAAATTAGGCATTGTAAAAATGGTCTTTGACACTGAAAAGATTGAAGGGACTGTTTTCTTAAGTGTCAGTAATGTCCTGAAGCTCAGGCTGGAATCAGTTCAATCAGTCATTGTTTTTGCAGTATAACAACAAGCAAACATCTCATAAATCATACTTCATCTGGCATTTGCTGTTCTGAGTTATTGTTTAATTATCATTATTTCATTACTTTAACTTCAGAATTTGCTTTTGTACTATTCAAGGTGATACTGAAGGTATTCCACTTAGAAGAGTTATTTTCAGATTTTGTTTTCAGTAAGCTGTCTTTCAGTTTACAATTACCTTGTCTGGGTGCAGTGGTAGCATGTTTGTTTTCTTCCTTTTTTTATCTCTCTGTGAATGTTAAGGCAAGCAACTGATCGCAGCAATGCAGAGTCAGGTACTTGGTTATGTTTTGAGTGAGACTTTCAGAAGGAAATTTTGTCTTGGAGAAACATACTGAGAAGCATGGAGGATGCCTTTGAAACTCTGAGTGCCTGCACAGCTGTGGACTGACCCACGGTGGTTTGCTGGAAATGGCCAACAAACTATTAGCATTCTTGGCTTCAAAACAAGACTGGTAACAGACTAAGATACTTCTGCATCTTGAAAAGCAGAAAAAAATGTTTTTATATCTTAGAGCTAATTTTCTCATCTCAGTAGTTTGCCTACACCAGTATAATGCAGGGCAATATAATCCAAAAGTAGTAGAAATCCTAGTATATTTTTAAACAATCTTTGAGGGGTAAGGTTTAATATGTGAGTAAGGTTCTGTTAAAAAAGGAAAGGATAAAACTATGTAGCTTTGATAGCTACATTAACACAGCTACAAGATAATTCTCTTATTCTTTCATAAAAAATCTCTTCCTTTGTGGAAGGTGCCTGCTGTCATTTTTATGTTTCTATTACTTACCTGTGTAGTTTCCAGTTAAGTTTTTAGTATTTTACTGTTTGGCTGTGGTTGAGTTATCCTGAATTATATATGTACTTATCATGTTAGCTTCTTTAAACCCCTAATTTTTGAAGTAGATTTTTTTGTTTGTGTCTGTTTGAAAGCTGCTTTAAAATCTCTTGGCATTTGATAGTGTTGGGTCAGTGTTTTTATTTTTTTTTCAGGAGGGTGAGGTGATCCAAACAGCACTGATTTTGGGAGTTCAGAATTTGGTTATGGAGTCCTCTAGAGTGTAGTTTTGAAAAAGACAAGGCAGAGCAGGAAGAGATCCAGGCAGGAACAATGTGGATCCTCTTATATTTATGCCTTTAAAAACAGATTAGAAAAAACAGCTGCCAGAAGTAATATTTCTCTCCGTGCACTAGGCACCTGATAAATGGCTCGAGAACTTCAGGTTCTGTCCAGCCCTATTTTCTCACTATTTCTGTGTGCCTGAATTAGAAGCGAAGTGTTTATTTTTCTCTTGTGTTGGGTTTTCTTTTTTCTTTTTTTCATTTGAGGTCTGGTGCTCTTGCATTGTTTTCTCCTTAGTCATTAAATTGTTATTTGGAGAGGTTGAAGGTAGCACGTAACTAAATTCAAATCATTACCAAATCTTTGTTTCTCCGCTCCAAAGGGGCTTGCTACCTTTGGAGCTACACTTTCTATCTTTGGAGCAAAAATAAATGAATCAATAAATGAAATTAAATAGAGTAACAAGGTAACTATGGGAAGACTCATGAAAACACTTCAGGCTTGTGCATTTGCTTTAACTGCCATATACTAAGTGCATGTGAGAGGAACAGGGTAATTCCTACAGCATTCACAGCCTTAAAAACCAATTTTTGTCTTTGCCTTGGTATAGAGAGTGAAATGCTTTGGGCAAGTGTTTTGTGTGTGGACAGGAAGGGCAGTAGGGCTATGGTTATTATTAGGCTATGACTGTACACTGCCATAATGCCACATCCTCTTCCCTGGACGAGGGAGACTTTGGAAAAGGAGTCAGAAGACCCTGAGCCCAGAAGAAATCTCACTTTTGGAGTCGTGGATGCAGGCAGACCAGCAGAAAGATTTTCTTTCTGTGGGTGCAGCCCAGGGATGGTGAGGAATAAGGTTTTTCAGGTTTGCACTGGCCTTTGAGAAGGGAGCCTGAATATTGGTGGGGAGTCAGTGCCAAGGAAACCCAACAATGCCTGGAGCACATCTTAGTCCTTTTCTGGGATGGAAGGGGTGAGGTGGGCAGTCACCCTGCGCCGCCTGAGCTCCTGCTGCTCTGACTTCGGAGAAGCGAATGAAAATCACTGATTTCAGTTTGTATCGTAACTGTTTCCCAAAAAACGCCTTTCCGATGTTCCCTTTCCCTGTATCCGCCTCCCGAGACTCGATGTGCAGGGCTGGGCGGGGCGGAGCTGCCGCGAGATGGCAGCAGGCAGCCTGATACCGGCAGAGACCTCGCAAAGGGCTGGGACATGGCAAACCCACAAGTGCTTCTAGTGCGGCCTCTTTCTGTAAGCACATCCTTAGAGAAAGAGGTGGATATTCAAAAAGCGAAGACAGGTTGCTGTGGAAAGGTTTGCCTTAGGCCTTTGACACGGGAATGAGTCATTAATGTGATTTCTGTAAGCAGATTGTGGGTTGTGACATTTGAAATTCTTGAATGATGTTTGTAAGGGTGAAGACTTGAAGTTTGCTTGATTGTACTTGCTCTTTGTCCCCAAGGCTGTGGAATAGCTGGGGACAATGCATTGTAGCAGGGTTAGGTCTCATCTACTGAGATGCTCTCTCAAAATCAGCGCATCAAAAACCTGTGCAGCTCAACAGCACATAAGCTCCTTTTTTGTTATTTAGTCCCTTACTGAATATCAAGAGAGGAATTGTACTTTTCTAATGTCTTTTACCTCCTCTAAGCTTCATTTAACTTAGCTTTGTATTTAAAAAGCAAAATGCTGAACACAAAATCACGTCCATCTTTTAAAATGCAGAAACTTTATCTTGGGAATGGTAGAAGACATATCATAAATAGAAATTTCTGCACTGTTATGTTATTTAGCATCTGTAAACATGTTGTTTTCAGACCTTGAATCCTATTCTATTTCCAGACTTATTGTTTGGAAAGGAGAAACATGGGTCATATCTACAGATGGATACTATCTGTTTTATACCTTTGGTAAAGACAACCACCTAATTTCAAGTTAACAAAGCTTCTGCCAAAAGAAAGAGAAGAATATTAATTAAAAAGAAGTCAGTGTGTTTTCCTAATGATCATTTGTGTGGTTTTGGTGTATTATTTGGTCTTGAGGTGATTATTGTCATTGTTAGAGTTGTTTGTTTGTTTCTTCATTTCTTCTTCAAAATGGAAAATATCTCAGTATCTCATATTCTGAGCAGTAAATGCAGGGAATACAATACTATTTTGGTGGCTTTAATGAGGCATATACTGGTCAGTATACAGTATAGTGACTGGTCTGTGTCTTGGATGATGACTAAAACCAGTAGTGTCACATCAGAGCCCCTCATTTTCACATTAGCCCCTCTAATTCTGCCTGGAAAGAAATGTTTATGTATACTAATTAAAACATATGCAGTGACCTTGGTTATTCTGTTTATTAACAGCCAAATCAGACCTCTTCAGGACATACATGGTTTAATGCATGGGTGCCAATCAGTTGTCTGTGGACCCATTCACATGTGTCAGATTTATTGGATCCACACAGTGCACGCAGTGCAATATTTACGTGAAATGATGGGTTTGCTGCAAACAAGCCCTCTGAAGTGGTTATATCTGCAATTCTGAACATCCCAGAGTCTTGAATACCTAAATTGCACATCAAAACTTAGCACTGCAAGGGTACTGTGAGAGTGCATTGAGTCAGTGAGGAGACTGCCTAGCTCACAGGTGTCATGATCACTCCAGGTCCCAGCTTTTCCTGTGCTGCTTCCTGGGGTTCTCCTGCTGTACCCCAGCTCTTCACTGCCTGCAGCGCCTGCAAGTAATGCAATATCTCAGCCAGTTTCCTTGACCCTGTTACTCTGTTTGAGAAAGAGGAAAAATATATTACTTGCTGTTCCCAGGAATTCCTTCCCTCTTTTGGCCTTTTGTTTACATCTGCTTGCAGACAGCCCCCTTCACCAGGTCATATCTATTGCTCTTTATAAGCTTCAAGGTGTGCAAGTAGCTCAAGCTTCAGCTCCATAAATAGTATGCTCCAGGCTCTGAAGAATTTTATTTGGAGGATCATTCCGTCCTCATATCCCTCGCTGCTTTGTCCCTGTACAGCTGTTGTAATTACAGCATACACCTAGCAACCAGATGTCTCTAACAGACATCTGACAGCATAGGAAGGTGTTTGAGTTGCATCAATGCTAGATTAGTTTATTGTTTTCCTACTGCAGTCTGTGTATTTTTAAGGTGAGTGAAATGATACCCGTACCACCATGAACTTTCAGTCCCTTCTGTTCACTTGGGATTTGCAGATCTTTCTGTTTTAGCTGAAAACAGCAGTCGAGTAGACTATCTATCTTATGGATAAGCGGTGCCCTGCAATTTTTAACAAAGACGACATTGTTCCATTAAATTCTGTTTTGTCTGAAGAGAAAAGAGAATTAATATGAGAATAGGCTCTTCTTTTAGGGCTATTGTGATTCTAGTAATATCAGTTGTCATATCCGTGATGGCCAGATAGAATCATTAGGGAGAAGCTGTTCGTCCAACATAGAGACAATTTTTGTCTGCAGCAGAAATGAGTTAACAGGATGCTGCACCTGCCAGATTCACTGTCATGGTTTCATTGTCAGCTGATCCTCTGGACTACTCACTATCCTTAAGGAACTCTTAGGTTTTGATGATCCCTGTGGAGCTCTGTGGTGTCAGCTTTTCCTCCAGTCCCTGAGAGCATGTGAGCCATGGTGAGGTGCACAACAGCACCCATTTTTGGATGTGGTCTCTCATGGAGCTCCAGGCAGATAAATCCATCCAAGGTGTTGTAGGAGCCATATGACATGCTTGTTGGTGCAATTCACATTTGCATCTTTCCATCACAATGGACTTATAAGTAGATCTAATATGTAATGTAATATCAGTGCTTATGACAGGACTTTTGACAACTCTAGCAGTACGTGTCAAAGGACCTTGGGACGCCTTGAGACGTACTGACCTTCTAATGAGTTCATACCTCCCTTTTTGACCCTTCCTGATGCTGTCGTACCTGCTGCAAGGGAAGACTTCAGACACATGCCAACTTTTGTGCTGACAGAAGCAAGCCAGATAAGATGTATTGCAGTTTGTCAGAGGGCAAAGGCCTGGTTGTGTGAGTCTGGAGACTTCCTGCTCCATCAGACTGTGCTGCAATATAGCTTGTTAGATCCACTCAGTCAGAACTGTGTGACTTTTATGGTTTTTAAATAATGTTCCAGGACAAATCTGTATGTCACAAACCCAGTGTTACCCTAAGACAGGAGAGTCAAAGAGGATGATTGTTTTGGCAGAGTTGTCCTGTAGTCTTTTTTCAGTAAAGATGCCAAGCAGCTACTCCCTATGAGACGTAGCACTTCCTGTGAAACTCATAGAGGGATAAATACTTGGCTAGAGATTTCAAGAATAAAGTTAGTACCTTTTACATATGCCTTTTGCTATTGTGATAATAATGTAAGGGGTTTAGTTCAACTTTGATTTAAACCTCTCCTTGATTTTGTGCTATGTATTCACTTTTGTCTTCATACATGTGTAATTTAGATTTATTAGGGTGGAAAGGACCATTATGATCAGGTAATCTGACCTGAACAGAGTCCATAGATGTTTGCCTAAGCTTGTGCCTACATTACAGTTATCCCCTCTGGCTGACTTCCAACAGGTTACTGAGAAAGATCTCCAGTCGTTAATTTTAATATTAGCCTTCTGTTGTGTATTCTCTTTTCCTCCTCCCCTCTTTTGTTATATCCTCTGCTACCTGTCTCCTGCTCCTTTTGGCAATTTCTATCATGCTTCATGCAGATGGAGCCCCTTTAATCTTTAGTTAATTGCTTTCCTGTTCTTCTAATAAAGTCTGAAGACTCCTTTTTCAGTAAGGAAAAAGGATTTTGTGTTAATTAGCCTCTGTGCATATGGTTAGAGAAAAAATACTAATGTTTTTATGTGGTGGGACAGTAGGAGTCTGGAATCTAATCTGTGCTGTATGTCAAGGATTCACAAAGCTGTTATGCACCATAATTAATTTCAACTTTTATTTTTCATAGCAGCAGCTATGCTTTCAGTATAACCTGAGAAATGAGAGCTGGTCTTTTAAAATAGTGACCCAGCTTTAGAAGAAACTGTTTTTTGATTTCTGATCCAATTATCTGTTTGATACCTATTTTCCCTGCCTGCTAAAATCATAAAAAAGTGAAATACTTTAAATTATACACTTTTCTCCATGGTAGCTACACACGGAGTCTGAAATGCTGCCTCTTGAACATATTTAAAGTTTACTGAGCAATGATGCTTGGGAAGTATCTTGCCCAGCTGTCCTCCCATTTTATGTTTCAATGACAAGCACATAGAGTATCGAGACTCCTAAAGGTGGTCCTAAATTCCCTATCTAGTCAAGGGGAAAAGTAGGTGGCTTTGACAGCTTTTAGAGAAATCACCTTTGTCCTAAGTTTGGGCATTTAAGTCATCCATGAAGTGCAGTCAGGCACCTTTCCAGACAGGCAACACAGAGATATGGTGTTGGGGCATAATTTCATCAAGTAAAAAATAAATGTTTAATTGAGAACAAGACTACTTTGTGTAATGCACAGGAGTGGTGATTTGGCTTGATATTCTTTGTATGTTATGCAAATAAGAGGCTTATGTTTTCCTTGAAATAATTGTTCAGAGTCTCAGAAAAAACATCAAAATTTTGATGTCGTCTCTTCCCGTAAGTGGGAGCTTGTAGGTATTTCACAGGCAGGCTGGGTTTTTGAAGTGTGCAAAAATTGCTTATAAATGCTAGATCCTTATTTTTTCATTTAATTTACATAACTACCATATGGCAACAGTCCATCTACCACATACTGGCTGTAACTAATTTTAACATTATTATTCATCCTTTTTTCCAGCAACAGAAGGGAAGAACTTCTGCCGTTTGGAATTGTATACATTACCTAACGTGTAGTAAAATGGTGTGTTCTCCCTTAGATAAAATGCAGTCTCATTATTGCAGAGCTGAAATCTAGAAAACAGAACACCCAGCACTGTAAAACAGGACTAATTCCTGAATTGTTTTTGAGTCTTTAGTGAGTTTGTTTTGATTAAGGTTTATTATTATTGGTAATGTCCTTGAGATGGTCTTTTGAGTAAAGTCATGCAACTTGGGAATAGTTGTCTGAATAGGTGGTTAATAATGGAGAAAAATGACTGAAAGCAGGAGCGATGTTGAGCTGAATATTGCGTCTACCTCTTGGAAAGAGCAGAAGAGAGCTGGCCAAGATCTAGATTAGCTGACTGATCTATAAGATGTAGTTTCTTAGCCAAATCATTAAGCCTTGAAAGGTAGCTATTAATCATCCATAAAGGCTTTTGTGTACTCCCTAGAGCACTGCTCAGGGAACGCAGAGACATCCTGGGCACATGCACAGGAGGAGAGGGGAGGCGGCTGCTCTGGACCAGGTACAGCCTCTGTGCTGATCTGGGGAAAGTGAGAAACAGGAACACAGCAAGGCATTGTGATTTAATCTGTGAAAGAGGCCAGCTGGTCATGATGAAGAGATTGCTTTTAAGGATGGAGGATGTTAACTCTTTTTCTGACAATATTTAGGCAAGCTGAGAATGATGGGGGTGCAAGGAAGATGTGGAGTCTCTCTCTACCCTGAGGCAAGGTCAGTTGACTTTTTCAAGAAAGGTTTGTCTGGCCTCCTCTTCAGGCAGTTCATTTCTACATTTCATTATTCTTGCCAAAAGAAAATTCTCTTGGCTTGAGGTGGAAACCTTGCTATTAAAATCTAAGCCTGTTACTTCTTTTCCTTCTCCTGGATGAATGTAGGAAACTAACTGTTCAATCACTCCCTGCAGCAGTATTTTATGTGCTTGAGGGCTGTTAGCATGTCATGTCTTAGTCATAAGTTGTTTGGACTCAAAAACTCACTACTCTGTGTTTCCTCCAGGGTCATGTTTCCTGGAACTGTTCTTGCAACTCTCCTATGCATTTCCTCCAGTTGGCCCACTTGAATTTTTTCTTACTTACTTATTTTTGTGTTGTGAGAACGAGGCAGTATCACAGCTGTGCCTTGCAGGGCAGAAGGTTTTTACAGATTTTGCTTTCTGTATTCTGGCTCATGTATAATTCTATTGGTACCTTAAGAAACCTGTTACAGCTTGATGTTGACTTCTGTTCGGCTTCTATTTTATATCATTGAAGGTCCTTTTCTACACAACTGATTTCTAATTGGCCATTTCCTGTTCTGTATTTGTATGGTTCACTTGCTCTTACAATATCTTCAACTTGTCCCTATTGGGGTGCATTCTGTTTTCTTTTTACCAGACATTATTTCTGGTTTTTGTCCAGAGTATTTTTTCCTTTGAAATAGTTTCATTTCCTTCTAGGTTCTTGCCATCTGTAAATTTAATATGCACTCTATGTATCATGGAGTAAGTACTGGAATGTATTGCAGCCAGGACAGACCCCTGGTGAACCCCATGTGACACATCCTTCTGTTCTGATGCTTACTCATATATGGCAATGCTCTGGGAGAGAATGCAAACCTAGATTCCCCATTTGAGAATTTTTTGGCCACATGATTGTAATTTTTACTTTCTCCTGGCTTTATGTATTACATTAATGACATTCTCTCAACTTAATTTTGGGAAACATGTATACCGTAATGACATCTAAAAGAATGCAGAAGTTGAAAACTATGACTTGCTCTCGCATATTGTTCAGGCCTGTTTGCAGAGGACATATTGACTGATATACTGGAAGAAAAGGAAAGAAAGACTCTGATGCTATACTCTTCCCCTTCCCCCCACCCCCCCAACTATAATGTACTTTTTGAGGTACAGTTTATCTCAGCTGGCAGCAGGTCCTGCAAACTTAAATGAAGACAAGCTTTGTGGTTAAAGAAAAAGGCACTTGTGATTCTTTGTTTTGGTATGAACTAATTTTTTTTTTAAGTTAAAAATCAGAGTTGTACCAACAACAACTGTGTTTACATTACATCATTGGCCCATTCTAACTTTCGTTTTTCATGGGGAGATCAGAGGCATTAGAAACTACTTTTTAAGAAGCACTTCTCATATCTAGGTGCTGAGGGTTAAGGAGGAGTTGAGCATTTATACCATCTTCCTTTTTGGTTTTTTTAAATACAATTTTTCAAGAAAGACTACTTCTTTTGATGTGTGATGTGTATTTTATACCATTTTCATTGCAGTGGAACATTCTTCTCCAACCTTTGTCACTTGTCTCCAGTGTTCTCACATCATCTCATGAGAGCAATAGCTGTCTCATTGCGTTGGGACTCAGTATCACGAGAACTTGATTGACTCAGTTTAGGATGATGGAGTTACCTGGATGATGGGAAGAAAAGACCTTCTTGTGTAGTTCTGTTGCTTGGTTTTTTTCTTTTGCTACGAGTGATGTCATGATTCCCAGCTTTCCTTTATCCTTCATTTCACTTTTGACTGCTCTTTGCTTTTCCTCTTCATTCTCTTTTGTTTGTTCTCTTTTGCACCTGTCTTCCCTGCAGGAGGACATTTGGTGTGTGGGGAGGTGAGGAGGCCTGTTACCAGTCAAAATATCTTGTATTTTTCCACTCCTTTCCTTCTTTCACACTTACTGCTCCACTTCTGACAGCAATGAAGCTTCCCAGTGTGAAAGCCTCCCTCTTTGCTCCTATGGTGGGGACAGCACTAAGGGCAGTCATCTTTCCATCCCTGATGGGACTCTGCATCAGGCAGTCTTTTTTTATATTATGTTGTATTCTAACTCAAGTTAGACTAAAGTTGATGGGGTTTTTTTTCTTTTTTAAATTTCAAACAAGGCAAGCTTTATTTGAATAAAAACTAGAAAATTAAGTTTTTTAATTGAGCAAACTTTGAGCTCTTAAGAAAGGCAAACAGGAAATTCAAAAAAATTAAATTAAAAAATTAAAAAATCTCAACAGTATCTGCTCTTTCAGGTGAGTCCTTGTTTTAGCTGATTCAGTGACTTCCTGAGTTATAGCAAACTGTATCCAGTCTCCTCATGCCTAGGAAGTTCTTTTTGTTCTTCCCTGAGCTGGCAGGCTCCTTGGCATGTTCTCTTTCCATGCGATGATTTCATTGCTTAATCTGTTGCCTTAACCATCCCATAATCACAATAAGCAGCTCTACAAAGATATTCTTCCCTCATAAGTTCTGGCTGATACTGTGTTTTCAAAATAAAATAACAAGGACTTAGAAGCAGTAAATAAAAAAGAATCTGTGCCACAGCATTTGAGCAAGAGGGATTGTCTTGTGCATTGGTGAGTGCATGGGGAAAGAGTAGATGAGCAGGACGTGTATGGTTACAGTTGTGTTTGGTTAGAAGGGAGCTCCTGATAAAACAAGATAAATGTAAAGCAGGATTCTGAATATCATTACTCATCTGGGATTTTGGAAGAAGAACTTCACCGTTAAATCGGAGTATAATTTTATTTAAGTGTCCCTAGTGACTATGATGTTATTATTTATTTATGCCAGTGCCCACACTTAGCTGAACACTTTCCATACATTCAGGAAAAGATAGTCTCTTGCCTGAGAAATTGCAGTCTAAGACTGGAGAGAGGTGAATATATACAGATTCACTGTATTTGTTGACTTCCTAATAAATCAGGAAGATGATTGTTTATCTGATACTAATGGAAAAAATTTGCTTATGATTGATCTATATGATCTAAGA
>WEIT01039213.1:29696-46866 GCA_013389985.1 Dryoscopus gambensis | reverse complement strand
ATTTGATCTGTATTTAATAGGATATAATATATATAGATAATATATATTATATATAATATAGATATATTAATATCTAATAGGTCTTCTTTCCTGAAATATGAGTTATGCAAAGATTAGGCATGTGCAAAAATGTGTATCTTAATCGGAAGCTGTAAGGTGAAACCATTATTGCTGTAGATTTAAGAGGAACAATTTATCAGGCAGATGTGATATTTAAAAAAAGCTAAGGTTGCAGTTACACTTGCAGAAGGACTGACTGGTGGGGAGGAAAAGCAAGGTGCTGGTGATCTGTATGGGAAAGGGTCTTTCTTGTGATGTCAAGTGTTCAGTGTGTTGCAGCAAGGCATGTGTTGATTCTCTTTCCCTTTTAGTTCTCTGTACTTCAGGTTTTAGCTCTTCCTCTGCTCCCCCAGAGACATCACTGAGTTGTGGACTGAAATAATTTTGCCCATTGGGTGCTGTTCAGACAAGTTCTCCTATACTCTGATTTATTACCATTAAAAAAATCCACTAATCTTTTTTTCTTTTTAGCACTTGCATAGAAAGGTTAGGTGCTTTGCCTGTGGTATTGTAGGTAGTATGGCTGTGCATGTTTCAGAATATCTCCTTCTGTGCACATCATCTCTTGTCTTCAGTGAGTGCTTCACACTGCAGACTGTGGCCCTTTTCCTCCCTGTCAGACCCTTTGGTAAGTGATGCTCATCCTTGAAAACATGTATTGGTTACAGAAGGCAGCTGCCTGAGCACAGCAGTGATGTGAGTGCTGCTTTTTTTCCTTTCCTGTGCTCATAGGCTTAAACCCAGGAGCTGTGAGAACCTCCTGCACAGTACGAGCTGCAGGACATCCCTGCAGAAATTCAGTATTGAGTCCTGTGTTTGTAACTGAGCTGCAAGTGTGCCTTCTAGGAAAGTATGTCATCTTAGAGGCTGCAAAAATTTACTGATTTACAGTAATCCTAGTTAGTTGTTCCAATGGGTAATAAATGTTCCCTTAATTTTAATTAGAATTCCTTTGGTTTGTGATTTTTGTGTTAGGTCTTGTTGTGCTTCTGTTGGTCTAATAAGGTAAGGAAACATCCAAACACTTGTTTTCAAACTGTATTTTTAAGAAATCCAACTTTGGAACCTTCTTGTGGTTTGTTAATAACATTTCTTGGCTTCCTGTATTCTTAAATACTGACTTTTGACTCAGGTTCCAATATCTGAATTACAATCTCAGCTGACAGAAGGTATGGATTTTCAGAAATTCTCTCTCCCAAAACAGAACAGAAAGAGAAGACATTAACAATTTCTATAACTGTAAGCTCAAAAGTAATCTTACAGCAAACATGAGATGTTTCATTAGAGCTTGACTTTTAATAGGTTTTATTTTTAAAATTTTTAATATATGATGTCAGCAAAGATGCAAAAAGCTTATTAAATTTAAACCCAAGTCATGTATATTTAAAAACACAAGAGAAATGTCATGAAAAGCAAAACATCTTAATCTTCTTTTCTAAAATTCTTTTCTTATTTAAACTTCACCTCCCTCTAAGAATGTTGAATTTTCTGATGAAGAATATCAGGGAAAAAAAATCCCAATTAGCTCATCTCAGCTGGGCAGTATACAATTGTCCTACTTTTAACAGATTCATTCTTATTTACACATCTGAAGATCATACTAGCCCTAGTAATCACACAGTCATGTTATGAGCTTATTTTTAATTGTGTATTTCCCTTAAACCGGAGTTCTTCTCTAAGTCATTGAATTACAGGATATTGCTCTTCCAGATCTGGATATTTGACCTATATTCTTTGTTTAAATGAAACTAGCACTTCAAGCACCACAGCCTCTGTGTGGAACTGACCCATTCTTATCACTTCTGGCATGCTGCCAGAGTTTGTACATTAGCTGCAGTGATTCTTTTGTATTCAGTTCAATAATAAGCATATTATAGTTGAGCCAAGAATAAAAAATTCTGTGCAACATCATTTGAAATACTTCTGTTTAGAAATGTATAAACCCATTTTTCAGTTGAAATCCATTTTATACTCAAGAATCTGCAAGTGGATGATGAACTCGATACTCTTATGAAGTCTCTTTTTTTCTTATTTTTCTTTTAACTCTATGCTTGTTTTTAAGCAGAAGGTCCTTCCTCATGATGTAAAATAGTTTGTCAAAGCCTGTTACATCAGTATAATTTACTTTATCACCTAAACTTCTAATCTCTCCCAGTAATAGTATTTGTGTGACAAAGCCTGTTTTGTATAATTCTTACTGAATAACTTTAATTATTCTACCATACTCATGGCAAATGGCATCCCTATCAGCCTACCATCATTTTGTGAGAAATCAATACCAGTCTATCCCTCAAGGTCATCCCTTTTAACCTTCTTAATAGCTAATTAGACTTCTGCCATTTTTTTCTTCTTTCCACGTTATACCAATATTTCTTAAAAATCAGTGTTAGTCTTCTCCCAAACTTTCTTATTTTTTGAAGAAACTCAAGGACAAGGTTCTTCTAGCTCCTGTAGAATGCTGAGGTGTTCTGAACTATTCACATACGTACTATTCTCAGATGCTGGGAGGCAGTTTGAGCTACAGTTGTGTTACACCTGGACATACACAACGGGGAAAGGTGTTTCAGGTGAAACTTTATACTCGTTTGACTGTAATTTGGAGAAACAGGTTAGCCTGTACCTCTGTAAAGTCTTAGGGTGGTCTTGGTGAGACCTTACATGTTTGCCTCATGTTTGATGGCACGTGATTGGCCCTACAGAAGGGCCAAAGCAGCATGAGAAAGGCAGCGTGTGTTAAGTCCCTGAGCGTGGCCCCAGGCTGGGAGACAAGAACTATCCTGCATCCCAGCTAACTCTGCCATGCCTGTTCTTTGGGACTTTGTATACCTTTCAGGTAACAAACCTGCTGCTTCTTTTTCTGAAAAACAAAGGATGACATCTATGCTTGTTTATTATATATCAAGTAGCTGAAAATTTTGTAAATAATTTTACAATTTTACCAACAGTTTTACAGTTTAAAAATTGTAAAATTATATGTCTACCTCTTCAGTCTGGTCAGGCTTCTGAGCTACAGGCCACTACCTCAGCTATGGTAGGAAAAGTGGGAAAACATGCAGTCACTAAATGTTCATGCATGCTTGGATAACCTGGCTGAGGATTGTCTTTCACAGCAAAGCCATGCAGACAGTAGGGGAGAGGAATTTATTTTACTTTGAGTTTTAATAAACTTTTTGATACTTTGCAGCCTTGTATTTGGTTTGACCCACTGTGGCGAGGACCTTTGCTGTGGTAAGTTAAGGTATTCTCACTGTCACCTGCAATTTGAAATTGGTAAGAAGATGACGCTAAAAAGATACCACGTAGCTGATGGCCCTATTAGACTCAAGTCTAATAGGATAGGTTCATGTGTAAAAGCCAAACATGTACAGCATGAAGTCAGCACATGGCAGAAATGTACAATGATTTTCCAGTTTTCTTACTGTTTTTATGAACCTTACACATACTGGCTTCTTAATCTCCTCTGGCCTGAGGAACCGTAATTGTGACTTGTTAAAACTACAAAGACGAAACTTTGTTAAGGAAAACAAATCCATTTTAGTCATGAATATCCAAATTGATCATAGCATCATTTGTTGCACATGACAGAAACGATTGACCTGATTAAGATTGCATGGTATGTTTTGGACTTCAGAATGTGCATAAAGTGTTAGCTTTACAGTGCCCAGGATTTAAATGTTCAGATCTTCAAAGGTCCAGTATTCCTGAAACACATGGGATCAAATTATTATTATTATTTTAGTAAACTGATCCCCTTGAAGACAACAACAAAAAAAAGCCTTAGGCTGGTTGGCCAAGTTTCTACTGATTTCCAGCTGGCAAGTTGATATCACCTCCTTCCTCCTGCTCACATAATGCAGATGGTAAAAAATAATGTGTTGCTTTCTGTTTTATGATTGAGTTTGCATTCTCTGAGAGTCTATTGTAGCAAATGTGCACAATATCAGCCTTTGTGACATTAAAAAATATCAAATTTTTTATATATAAAATTGGATATAATTTCGTCTTTGACTTCACTACTTCACTAATACATATCTGTGAAGGAAATGTGAGATCCTTTGGATACTTTGAGAGCAATAGTATGCAAAGCTATCATTGTCACACAATATTTCAACTTGTTTTATTATACTCTAGTCTTCATCAGCCCATTTTGTATCAGCTGTGGAACTGTGTGTGTCATCTGGCTTGGGAATATATTTGCTGTGATTACACTTGCCATGGAGTTTGCCAAGCTAAACAGAAATTGGCAAAAGCCTTCTCCATCCTGTGCCCAAAACAAACAGCCTGCTGTGGTAAGCACTTAGTCATGTCATTGTTTAGCTGCTTATTTTGCTTACAAATCTCATTGGGTGGACTTTTACTCTAAAACTAGTGGATTTTCTCAGAAAGACCCATGAACAGATTTCTCTGTGCAGCTGTAAACTATTGTATGGTTTGATTGACCTTAAAAAGAGAGTGAAGCTGGAGGCAGCCACATCTAACTTTATTCGATTCCCACTTCCCACAGGCTTCACAATGTGCAGCTGCACATTGGCATGGGATGTTTTTCGTAACACTTTATTACCTTAGTAAAATATATGGGTGAACTCGTGCTTTCAACTGGTTGTCACCTCTAACTAATTGGTATTTACTGCTGGTGACAGTATCTTCTCAGTGTCCCAAAGTCCAGAAGCAAGGTAAAAGATTGCTCTTCCTAATGTGGGATTTGGTTATTATGTAGGTTTATTTCAGTTGCTAAAACTTTTTCACCTGTTTCCATTTAAAAAGCTACAGTGTATCTGCTGGCCTCTTGCTGCCACTCCAGAGACGTGAATGTCTCCGGTGTAGCCAGTGGTGATCTCCCACCTGCACATCCCTTGGACAGAGCAAACATTCCTAGACACCTTTTACAGTTGGATAACTGGACCGAGCTCTTGGTGCCTTTTATCCAAATATCCCTGCCCAATGGCTGCTTAACCTTGCAGGTTTCTAAATTCCTTCGGAGATCTTCTGCATCTCAGTCTTCAGTGCTGCCTCCCTACTAAAGCTTCGGTGGATCCCAAAAGCAGGGAGAAGAGCGTGCAAATCCCTTGAAATGAGCCTGCCTGGCACACTGCCAAAACTGTGTCCCTCCCAGGTGGTAATTATGTGTAAAGTGTTTCTAATGGACCTCTCATGCCTGTAGCACCCACCCAGGAGGCAGAGACATGCATGGGATGCTCTCTTCCAACTGAGGGACTTCAGGCTCACAGCCCCTCTGCTGTAGCCATGGTGAATTCTCCTGGTAAAACCAGGAGGGTGTGGCTCCACAACCTCACAAGGATTTAGCTATGAAGAGGCAGAATGCAGTGGAATGGGGAGAGCAGAGTTCTCACCAGTGTTCAGGAGTTTTCTTCCACTGAGTGACCTATCTCAAGTTATGGAAGGAGCTCAGGTATCTGACTCAGAATTTCATTCTGGAAGTCAGCCTAATAGTTATGTATTGGCACCTTTAAATCTTTCACTGGATCTAACTCAAAAAGGTAGAAAAAATATCTGAACCGTTCTTCTATACTTCTAATGATATCATACGTATCTTTGCAATTGTTCAGCCTGTAAGGTTGATGGGTAAATGTCAGTGCTGACAGCTCTTGTGATTTGGGCCATAACTCTTGTGAAATATGTGACCGTTTGTAAAGACCTGGGAGGTGAATGAAAACCAGGATGCACTAAGTTTCCATTAAAAAAATAAAATAAAAATAATTTTTTCTTTAGTTGGTATAAAAACCTTGAGAATTTGTCTTTAGTGGAAAGGTGAGGCCCAGAAGACAAATATGACTCCAAGTATAATAAATGACCAACATTTCTAATTTCAGCTAATACAACTCTGAGCCCTGACATGATTTTTTGATTGAATTGTAGCTGCAGAACTGAACCTGGCAGAGTTATAGAACAGTCTGCTGAACATTAGAAGCGGTAAATGGATGGTGTGGGTATCAGACTGATCAGGCTCGAAAACAAGAAATCTCTCAGGTCATTCCAGAATAGATCAATTATTCATTCCCCTGGCATTACAGATCACTTAATCACATATAAACTACTGTCCATAAAACTTTTAAATTAGGCTTTATTGTAAGCCTAAAAGGCCTGTGAACTTTTTCAACTCTAAGAGAATATTTCAGTGTGAGTTTTGCAAGGAGTCAGCATCCACAGAAAAGTTTTCTGCTTTCCCCCACTATTTTACATCATTTTCATTTCATGCTTTTTCCTACTGAAGAATTATTGTGTTATATGGCACATGCAGGCACTGTGATTTCAGATACAATGCATCAGGATGTAGCAGTGTTGGTAGTACCAAGTATGTTCTCAATATCTGCTGACGACTGCATAACTTTTAAATTTAAAAGAAATTGTTAAACCTGTCTAGTCTTTATGCAAGCAAGTAGTACCAGCAGATTGAAACATGTTCTTTTTGCAAAGCCATTTCTCAAAACAAGGTTGTTAATGGATGCAAATGTAATAACGTGGGGCTTATTTTAAGTTTTTAATAAGTTGAGTGTGTTCTAAATACTCATTGAGGGCAGTGCTATTTTGAAGGGGTGATTGTTAAGAAAAAATCTTTAAGCAAACATCAAATGTATGAGGGGAAAAAAATCTGAATGTCTCTATTAGCTGTTCATTTAATCCCAAAATTAAAATGGGCTCCACTGAGAAAGAGCTTTAAAAATTACCCACATTAACCCAATTAACTTCTCTAGAGATTTTAAATTTAATTGTAAAAGCATATTTTTAACTGGCAAATACCAGATTAAATTACTTTTTATTTTAGTGAATGTGTATATGTTTTAGTCTTAACTTCCTTTCAGTCAATTAAATTCTTTTCATGGCTGATGTGACAGCTTTATATATTTCAGCTCAGAAATATTTCAGAAGCAGAAGCATTTCAGAATTCCAATGAGGTTATGCTCGAGTCAAGCATTCCTCCACAAGACTGCAGTTATGAGTGTTAAGCATTAAAATCCTTTTTATCCAGTAGCTAGTTCATGGGATATAGCTGTATTGCACTGAGAAACCTGGACTCAAATAGAGCCTCTTCTGGAAATCTTCTAGAGAATATGGTTGTGTTGTACACCAGCACAAGCTTGCTTCAATTTCAGGTTCCTCTCTGGAAGGTGTTGTGCAAGATTTTCATGGCCCCTGTGGGCTTGCAGGAAGAAAAACTCATGTGCTGAATCAGGGTAAAACCCTGTTTCCAATTAAGTTTTGTGTTGGTATTTCCTTTCCCCAGAGTATGTGAGGCTGCAGAGCTCCTATTTCAGCTGTGTAAGTACCAATACATCTGTGCTGACAGTGATCTAGATTAGGCAGAAAGGCTGGATTTAGGTGGAAATGGTCAGATAAGATGGCCACACTGTCACAGACACTTATGGCTGTGTAATCAGAGCACACGCACAGCCCACCTGCTGCAGTGGCAGCCCCAGTACCTGCCGAGACCCTCTGGCTGGACTGTGCTCTCTGCTCTGAGAGGACGGGTGTGCCCCATGCGTGGTCCTGGGTGGTGGTGTGAGACTGTGCTTTCCTTTCCACTCCCAAGCTCCTGAAGGAGAGGCAGCCCTTTCACACGAAGAGGCAGAGAAACCAAGGTTCAGAGCAGGAGCATCTGAGCTGCCTGTTCTGATGTTATGGAGGGGGACGTTGAGGGCAGTGAGGAAACAGCAAATCCATCCAGAGCTCCCCACCAGGAAACCCATTTCAGAAACCTGAATGAATACTTTTGTTTTACTTGTCTTTTCCTTTTTTTTTTCTCTTTTTTTCCTCCCCCACAGTAAAGGCTCAGGTCCTTATGTCTAGATAGTTGTGTCTGTAGGTGTCTAAAGCTAATGCCCCCCATGTTAGGCTCCTGAGACTCCCTCGGTAGTCAGTGGAGAGAGACTGCGATATCTGTAAGTCCATTTACCACCTTTTTTAAGACACCAGTTTCAGGATTAAGTGGTTGCTCTGCAGAGGACTATTTCTCCTCCTGTTTTTTTTTAAAAAAAGTGTAGGGTTACCATATTATTCCTAATCCAATGGGGCATGTGAATCTTGGCTCCTGGACTTCCTGGAGTATCACTGTCAAGCTCCAAAACCTGTCACAGATTATGGTGCACTATTCGTCTTAGTGGTAAATACATTTGGCATCTCATCACCTGTGACCTGCAAACCCCAGCCTGAAAACCACTGGTGTAACTAACACGTGCTAGTTAGATGTTGTAAAGCCAGTTATTCTGTAACATGGACAAGCTCATTCAATGTGTGCTAAAGCTACTGAAGTTTATTTTTGCTCATTGCTTCATGTGTTTGAAATTTCAAACGAGTCTGTGCTAATGTTTTAAAAGCTCATAAGTAATAAAGATACATTAACATACTTAACATATTTTAATCCAATCTTACTGTATTTTAAAATAAGCACGAAACATTGCAGGTTGTCATGCTAATTTTGTAGAAGTGTAACTTCAGACTTTAGTGAGTACAGTTTACAATTATACAGGAATACAGTGCAACTACAGGAAAGAAAAAGAATTTTTAAGTCTTTGACTTGTAAATCCATTGCAATAATATGATTAATAATGTTTCTTTCTGTTGATCAACAAACTAGTGTTTTTATAAACCACTATATGCTGTTTATATGATTTTTCCCCCTGTTATTAGGAAATAGAAGTGGCAGATGTGATTTGCAGCAACTTCCTCCACGGGCTCTCATCCAACAGTTAGCAATAGTGCTTATGTTGATCTGTCCTCACTAACCTGTTTCCTAAAAGAACTGGAAGAAACTTGGTTTTTGTGAAAGTTACTGCTATTTTAAAACATCCTTTCTTTTTCTTTTTTATTTTTAATATCTGATTTAGAATGAGTACAAGGTTTTAAATGTTTCTGTGAAGCAAAAATAATGAAAAGAGATGTTTGGGACACCTCAATACATAATCATTACAGGATAAAATATCTCTCTTGCCCTGAAACTGATTTAAATCTTCATTATTTTCTCAATGTTTATGCAGCATTTCTGCAACTGAAGGTAACTGAGGCATTATCACTACAAAGTAAGCAAAAGATGGAATATTGCCCCCAGTCAGCACATCTGTTTGGGCTCCTTCTTGAACACACTTTCTGGCCCAGTGGGTGTTTTCTGACCTGAAGCAGGGAGCTGCACAAGAGAGGGAGAATAGATGTGTAGAACAAGTAGTTTAGCACAACAGCAGCAGATCCATGGGGTGGGCCGTAGGGCCCTGTGTCCACACTGTCCTTGCTCCAGAGGTGTCACCTGGGACTAGGACTGGTCTGGTGATGAGGTCTGGCTGCCCAGTGGAGCTGGGGCATAGCTTCTGTTTTGGTTTCATCCGAGAGGATGATCCTGTTGGTTTGGTCCAACACAGCTCTGTGGTCCAATCTGAGTGGTATGAACAGTGGTGAAAAAGAGGCTTGCATCAAAATAACAGTCCTAGTCCAGCCTAAGATGCAAATATAGATACGTGCAATGAGACCCATCCTGGAGCTTGTTTGAAATTAGGGCAGTGTCTTGACATCAGGAAGTGTTGGTTTCAACCATTGGGTGCAATGAGTCAGGAAAAGGATGGCTTCATGTGCTTCTGTCATGGCAAATGAGTAGCATAGATACAGAACTGGAGCAAGGGGTGTGCTCTCATCAGTTTCTCCTCCTACATAACTCCAGCCCTTTATTTTCAAATTTCTTTTTTTTAAGTTGAATACAAACTGAAAAACCAAACCAAAACAACAAACAACCCAAACCAACAAAACCAATAACAAAGCAATGTAACAGAATTTAGGGTAAAAAAAAAAAATGAAGAAGAAATATTTGTTGTCTGATCCTAAATTATTTATTTTATGTTTATGTTATTCATTGCTTATTTCATCTTCCTTCAAATGTTCCAGTGTTTCTAAGTTAGTCTGCCAAATAAGTTTTAGGCTATAGGCATTCCATCAAGATCATCCCCACTAGAAATACAGAGATACTATGTTCCCAGAGGAATGTTTTATTTCTTGAAAGCTCTTGGCTGGATACTTGACTTATTTCTTCTGCTGACGGAAAGGGCTTCAGTTTGAGTTCAAAAGCTTTTTCCTGCATTTTTGTAGTAATGTTTTTGTGGGCATTAAGAGTTAATATTGAGGGGAAATACAAGGCAGAAGTGTGGGCCCCCACTGGGCCAGAAAGTGTGTTCAAGAAGGAGCCCAAACAGATGTGCTGACTGGGGGCAATATTCCATCTTTTGCTTACTTTGTAGTGATAATGCCTCAGTTACCTTCAGTTGCAGAAATGCTGCATAAACATTGAGAAAATAATGAAGGGAGAAGCAGCTAGAGACATTAATGAATACACAATATTTTTGTCAGGTTTTACAAATATAGTTGCTGTAGTAGTTGTATTTCACCCTGGAACAGCTCTATGCCATTCCTGAGTTGTCCAACAAGACCAATGAGGTAGCATTTAAGAACTGGAAATGCTTCTGCTGCAGAAGCATCTCTACTCAGTGTCTGGTACAATACTCACCTAATTATACCATTTGTGGTTACCTGTCTTCAGATCAGAATTAAGCAATGAACCACAGGAAGATAAGTCATTACCTTAATACTAATGGCATGACTAAATGGCTTTTAGATATCCTAGGTTATTTTTTTTAATACAAGAAAATGGCACTATCATAAGCGTACATTACAGCTGGTCTTTCTTGACAGAACTACTACCATTCATTGTTTTGTACTTTACTTAAAGTTTAAACAATGAAGGGTTTTATTAAGATCACCTTATCATTGACAAATGAATGTAATTCCCAAACCACAGGGGCAGAGCAGAACACTGACTGAATGTCGTGTCACCGTACATTTAATCTTCCTCCCAGCAACACTGACAGGGAGTTTGTCATTTCAGTTTCACGGAACCTACAGCAAATACAGTTACACGTAAGTTTTCTGATGCTCCAGTGTATTAAAAGTTCTACCTTCATTTTACACACGCAAGATAGAATCGTGTACATTATTTACAGCTGGTAACTATTAAGTGAAGTGTGAAACTTCCCCATGAAACTTGCCATGCATCATGCTAGCCTTTACTTAGTTACGAGGTCTAGCTCTCTTAGAGCTTCAGTGCAGTCTTTCAACTCTGGCCCTCAAGGGAATACTGGGACAGTTTTCAAGACTGTAACCTCAATCTGGCATGGGCTATATTTATCTTAACAAGTCACATGGGCCAGCACAGGTCCATAGAGCAAAATATTTGCTGCTGCTGAGTTGAGGTCCACATCACATGTGGATCATGTCAGACTAGCTCCAGTTTGGTCTGCCAGTGATTGTAATGCTTTGGGTGCAGTCCTGGAGCACAACTTCAGCTTCTGTTTTCCTTGAGAGGAATCCAGTCCGTGAGCCCTTAGACTGCTCTGTTACATTAACCAAAGCACATCATAAGAAGGGAAAACTGGAAGGTTTACTTCAAAAGTGTGCTCATTATCCAAGCTGAAATGTTAATGTGAACTCCCCCACAAAGTACTGACGGATGTGAAATGTCATCATGTGTGAATCTTGTGAAGCAGCTCAACTACATCTTGTTCATGTAAAGGTCAGCAAAAAACTGAACCCTGACCATTCCTTTTTTTCACAGGCAATTAATTAAAATGATTGCCTAATTTTGTACCAATTAAATTTTAGGCAAAAAATTACGGAATTGTCTCCTTCTAAATATATAACTTCTTAATAAATACAATTTTTTATAAGTCTTTTTCACTTTTAAATACTTGGCACAGAGTTGACTGACTTCTTAAAACCATTTTGAATATTTGTCAGCAACTCACTGTGGGAAGAGGAAGGCTAGAGGAAGGACTTATTAATGTTGGAGCATTAGCTACCACCAGAAATGGCACAATGAGAAACCAGTCATGAGCTGGTGGTGTGTGCTCTCAGACCCTGAGCCTGACCTGTTGTCTTACTGTCTGCATCTTCCCATGCTCTGGTGGTGCATATAGCTCACCTCATTCTGATCATCTACGCTGCAGACATTTACATCTGAGCCAGTTGTTTAGACTCTTTTTATAGGTCATGGAGAGAAAAAGACACTTCTGAGGCATGACTTACATGTTCTATTTAGATGTCTATGGTAATATCAGATGACTCACTGCCTGGAAAGGAGCTATTTCTTTTAATTTCCATATTTTTCTTTTACACAGGAAGCCTAGAGGAATGTTTTAAATACAGGAGTTTACATCTTAGATGTTTGAGAATCTATCCTGAAGATCTGTGTGTTTTGCCCAAGAAAAGTCACCTCTGAGAACCCAAAAATACATTTATTTGACTCTTACAGAACGGTTTCAAGAGGAATTGGCTAATAGGGCATTCTCACCTACTTATTCTGATGGACCTGGGCACATGAAGTGACACCATAATCTACCTAGCATCATTCTTGTGAGTTTACATATCCACTCAGAGAATAACTTCAGGCCAATTGCTAGGCTGGGTATATATCTGCTGCCTGTATGGACACTATATGGAAGCCATGGGTTTAGGGGAATTCTCAGAGCCTCATCAAAAATGTTCTCCCTGCTGCATGAGGGTGGGTCTTGCAACATTTAAACTTATAATCACATTTAAGCAAAGTATTTTTTTTCACTTCGAGTGAGTCTTCATTCATGATTTTGCTGATTCCTATGATTCCTAGAGCTAAAATTCTACCGCTTCTGCAACAAGCCATGAAAAGAAACGTTTGGCTGTGCAGTGCAATGCCTTGAAGTCTAGATGGTGGATTAATGGTTTGTTTTCCGGTTGTCTAATAGGCAGTATTAAAAGTATAATCAAACTTTACTTTATATCAAGCCTTGAGTATTTTTTTTTTTAATCTAGGGAGTACACAGAGACTTTCACACTTAGTTTAGAAAACAGTCTTCTGACAGATTCTGCTGTCCACAAAAATGATGGAAATACCAGATTTGAAGATTAGCTATTTCTATGCATTGCTAACTGAGAGGATTTTGCCAACACCCTACAAGGTGGCTGGAACAAGGCAGAGCCTGATCAGCTCCACCTGACTTTTGACAAATGACATTGTATGCAAATAACTTATTTGGAGGTGTGTATAAATACAGTATTTTTTTTTACAGATATGTAAAATAGCTGTATCCATCTACTGTCATTTAAGAGGGAAGGTTATGGCTCACATGTTGAAAAGGTAATGTGGCTTGGCTTTCTGATTTATAAACCTTTTTTGTACCTCACCTCAAAGATGTCAGCATTTCAAAGGCTGGTGAAGTAATCACTATATACAGCTTTTTATCAGTTTTTGTAAAGTGGCTTAGAGTCAAAGGCACTCTTAAACATAATTTCATTTTTCCTTTACTGAAGGACAAAATGAAAGACTAGGGGTTTAGAAACAGCTGAACTTAGTACCTGTATAGATACTTTATTGATATAAAACCATACAGTCATTACACTAGAGGACATGCTAGTGGAGACTGTCCCCATTATAACAGTATAAGAATGGATAACTTTCTTTGGGATGTTGTAATTTTTAGTTAACTAGCATCAAGTCTCTTCTCTTTAGCAAATGTTATTTTGCTTTGCAACCCTCTCTGCTGACTTCAGTGTTCTGACTGGTGTGGGAGAGTATTTTGCAGATTCATCATCCAGTTGTGTTTTGGAAACACTGTATTTGATTCATAAATATACTATATCCTTCACTTAAATGTAGTATGTGTCCACCATTTTTGACTTCCAGATGTGTCTCCTTCACATTTGAATCACATTGAGAGGCAAATTCTTATACTGCCCATTAAGAAAATGTGCCCAGTTTTATGACGTGTTTGGGACAGGTGTGTCACTGTCATCCTCTAGCTCTGAGCAGAAAAAGGAGAATATGACATAAGACTTTGACCAGTAATATAAGTGAGGGCCAAGAGCCCTACTCTGCTCCCATGGCTTTGGCGGCCAGTGGTCAAAGCCACTCTGACATGATGCAATGGTGTGACTCTGGGTGAGGCTGCTGAGGAGACAGCTTTGTGAGAAAGCTGTAAGAAATCTCCTTTGGGCTCCTCAGCATCACTTAGAAGCTTTGTAAATCTCTGATATTTCTTCTTTGCCCTTCCCTGAGCTGTTGTAGCCATGCTTGTGCCTAGCCATGTACCCCTAATGAAGATGCTGATCTTTCAACTTGACTTCCCAGCTTGACGCTGACCTGCCTCAGCACCGTGGCTTGTCTAGCAATCTCTGGGATGTGCTGACTGTGGCTGCTGCCACCACACCTTCTCTGCTCTGCTCCATAGTTTGGCTGTGGTGGGACTGAGTCTCCTGCTGTTTCAAAAGTTTCAAAAACCCATTTACCAAACAGTGTTCTTGTGCTGCTCCTTCCAGCAGAGCAATGGTTTCCAGCTGCTAAAATCTTCTAGTACACTGGAGTTTGTTAGACAGATTTGGAAATTAGAAACTGAAAATATTCTGATTCTGAAAATATCTTCCCTGGAAACCATGCTACCTTTCCTACATGATGGCTATCTTTCTTTTTATAGTTTAAGCTTTTACATCTCCTGTTCACTGCTGAAACATTTATTTGAAATAAGCCACAGTTGGGGCCTTCTAAAGGCATATTCTATTTTACAGATGGTTGCACACTTTCTTTGGCCTCCAGATAATGCTTTCTGTCATAGTTACTGCTGTGAAATGCCTTTTCTCCACCTTTTCTTTTTTCAACACACAATAAAATTAGTAGTAAAATATTAGTCTTAAAGAAATGCACACAAAGTACCCAAGTTTCAAGTTCATTTTTTTTTAATGATTATGTTTCTTGAAAAATTTAAACACTCTTATTCTGAAACATTTTCTAACTGTAGTATCCACTATCACTTTAATGGAAGTCAATGACTTTGTGGTTCTGTATTCTTTAATGGCTATTAATCAGCAGGCTTTTGCTGAACAGTGAATATTCAAGAGGTTTTATTGCCTTTGTGGGTTTAATTCCCGTGTTTGAATAACTCAGAAAGTCACATTTCTCACCTGAGTAGCAACAAAAACCTCATCCAGAACTCAGTGTCTTACTTCACATTATTTCAAAGTCAAAAAAAATCAGCTCTATTTGAATGTTATTAAAAACTGTACTGGTGATTGTGGTTATGGAAGAGGGCCTTTGGAGCATGAGTTACTTTGCCAAAATCACTGCTTGGATACACTGAGGTTCAACTCAGTGTAAAAGAAATAGTGCCACAGAGATTGAATGATGCATTTGGTTTTGCTTGGCTTTAAAGAGGTGTTTACAGTCAGCATTTATTCCAGGCAGTAGTCAAACCTGCAGCCTCTCAGGCCGTGCCTCTATGATCCATTTTAGCATGGCCATGCCAGTCTCATTACGTGTCAGGTGCTGCCTGTGACAGTCAGGAGTTCGCACTTAAAAAAAGATGGTTTAAGAGGTCCTTTATGACAGCTTGGTCTCCAGAACTGGATTTCTTGCCTTCCAAGTTACTTGTGCGGGTAGTAGTTGTCGCTAGCCCTGACATTAGCCTTCTGTACAAACTGACATTTACTACTGTTGGGTTTGAATCACAACGAGTCCTGCTCAAGGAATCTTGGATGTGTTTCGCCTCTCTGCTGCGTCATCTATCCTCACTGAATGGCTATTTTCATGTAAAGCTTCTAATTATCTTCCCTCCCCCCTAATTAATTTTCTCTGTTTGAATTTAGTTAAAACACAGCAAACTTCAATTTTGCATTTATTTATCATATTCCCACCAAAAAATCATTGTAGTAATCACTGTAAATATGTAAAAGAAATACCCTCAATACCCCCAAAACTGTACCGTGGAAGAGATGCGGCTGCAAGCAACAGGGGGAGGCATCAGGTTACATTCAGGTTGGTGGAAGCCCATTGGAGATTTTTGTATCCCTCAGCCTGTTTCTCCAGCTGCAAGATTCACACAAGAGTTCAGGCATCAGCTGTGCCCTCAGGACATCACTTGGTTTTGCTGTTAAGCTGCTGGAGAGGCAGAGTATAAATACAGTTGGAAATTCGTCTATCCAACACTGATGATAACTCATGGCTTATTTTCCTGATGGGAGTAAAGGAGGATATCCACTTTTAAATGGAGTTTTGCTAGTGGTTGAACATCAGGACACATAATCACCTATATGACTATATTCCAGATTTCTGAGATAGATCACTGAAATAGCATCTCCTCCATCTTGTCATGGAAGGTTTTGAGAAAAAATAAATGCAAACATGAGATAATGTATCCTGCCTAAGACCTGGATGGTCTCCCAGTGCCATTTTGCAATTTTAAAAGACCTTTTCTGTAAGAGAAGTTACAGGCTTGAACGACTCATCAAACATTGTCTGAGTCCCGTGTTTTGCCTGAGGCAGACTTTTAACATAAGCACAAGCGGTAACACACAACAAAGATGATCATGGAAGCATTGGTTGGGCATAGTTGAGCACTCTTGGAATTCCTCCTTCCAGCAATGAGGTTCTAAGTGAGACAGCCCTGGGCACAGCAAAGAAAAATGTTATTCCTTTTAAGGAAAGTAGTTCAGACTAGCGTGAAGTGAGAAGATGGAAAAGATCTGGTTGATGGCAGGAGCCTGACGAGCCGGCCATCCTCACCGTGGGGTGTGGAGCCCTGTCCTGCTCCCGGNCGCCTGGCGGCGTGGGGCATCCCTGTGCGCTGGTCGTGTGCTGGGCAGAGCCTTTAGGAGAGGAGCAAACTTCCAGAGCCTTCCGGCGCCATGCTCCCGGCTGTGTCCCTTACCCTCCGGCACGGCCCTGGCTCCGCGCTGCCGAAACCTCCCTGGTGTCTGGGGATAGAAGGGAAGAACTGCGAGCCAGAACCGGGGACGGGACAGAGAGCGTCGGGAGTCTTATCCTGTGTCATCGATCCTGTGGCGGGGGACACGACTGCGCCGCCCGCGGAAGGCGGGATGGGCATGGAGGCCCCGCACCCTGGGGGAGACCGCATTAAACGGACCCGGCCCGCGCCGGTGACCCCCTGTTTGTTCCCTTCCTTGCTCCCGCTCCCCCACTGCCACAGCCTCAGCCTTTACCGGCTTCCCCCGCTCAGAAATCCCGCGGCACGCGTTCGCCGGGCACCGCGCCCCGGGCGGAGCGGGTGTGCCGGAGGAGGGCGGTGCCGACCGCGGG
>WEIT01039213.1:1528-17067 GCA_013389985.1 Dryoscopus gambensis | reverse complement strand
GTGAATTGTGATGTCAAGCTTTTATGTATATATTTATGTACATGTGTATAAGGCCAAATATTCAGTAACAGCTTTGATCCTTACCTTGCCTTGCTTTGCCTTGCCTGGCCTTTCCTTGCCTTACCTTCTGTTTTCACCAGTTTCCCAAGGCTAAATTACGTAAATTACTTTTTGGTCAAATTTCCTTTTCGCTGCAGAGCTGTAATCCACTTTAATGGCTGCTGTCTGAAGGGACTAATATTCACTTCATACACATTTGCCTTATACATTTTATACAAGTTTAACTCTTCAGAAGTACAAGTACAAACGACATTACAGAGTAACTCTTTCAACTTTATGGCAACCATCCAAAATGCAAGGGATAATTTCTTTCAGTAAATCTAGAATGAATGTATTATTTACACCAGCATTTTGCTTATTTGCTTTGATTGTTTCATTGCCTCATTTTGGATTTTAGTGTATATCTTTGCCTGGTAGCTTTGCACAGCTACCAGGGCTATACCTGGATGATACTACTTTTATGCTTAGTTGCAGGTCTTTTTATGTTTGGCTGCCATGTGGCACTTTTGCTGCCTTGTGTTCTAGACCTGCACAGAGCAGCAGACAGGCCTCCCAGAAAGGAGGGCATTACCCTAGTACAGAGGCTAATCTCACTGAACCTCAGAAATGTTGGGCTTTGAATTTAACTTGCGGCAATGGAGTGCATGTCATGAAAGGAATATGACGTAAATAAAATGTAATAACATTTTACCACCCAATTTCAGAGAGAACAAATGTACTTTTGTGAGGTAACTTGAGGCATACACAGATTCTCATCTAGATTCTATATCTACAGAAATATTTGCACCTCATGAGCATTACAGACTTCAAAGGCTCTAGGAAAACACAGGAGTCAGTCTGTTCTATGTGTGACTGTGGGGCCTTTCCGTAATGGAGAAGCTGTATTATTTACTTTAAAGAAGTAAAGATGAGGCTCAAGAATTTCACCCAACATATTGGTATTCATTAATAAAAAAATGTGCTGCACTGATTCAAATACATCAATTTTCTGTTCACTGTGTTCTACTACATGTGTCAATAATTTCCACTGCACACCATTTGAAATTTGTAATAGGAAGATTTTTTTCCTGGTGGTTAAAATATATGTGGAAAATTTTGTGTGCAGTGAAGAAATATTGTTGTAAGTAGAGAGAAGATGACTGAAACATTTTGAAACGGGTCTTAAGATGAACATATTTATTTTACTTTTGTTCTAGATAATATTTGCACTTTCTGAATAATTTTTAATTATAAAATGAACCAATACAAGCCATTTAATTTTACAGTGCTTTTTTGTAGCTTAGTATATGCATATATCTGTTTAGTGCTTGAGCATCTTGTCTTGTTATTGGCTGGAAAAAACCTTTATTATATTTTCTTTTTCATAATTGAATTTCTTTTACATTGAAGAAACATTCATATCTCTTTATATATCCATGGCAGTAGACATTTGATTATGCAAAACCCCTCTTTTAACTCAACCATGGTTCTTCTGTCAGTACCAGGTTAAATGTGTGTGGTCGAGGGAGGCAAATACCAGGTCAACACCAGGATAAAATTATAGGTAAAAGAGGTACTTTGCTAGCATCAGTAATGAAACAGTTGCCAATTTTTTTAGTTGCAGCCAGAGGAAATAATAGGTTTTCAGATTCTGTGAAAACTGCTAGCAGTTATTAGCATCAAATTTTATTTGTGCTAAGCTGCTTGAGGCAAGAGAGTACAAAACCAACTTGATGCATTCATTTATTATTTTACAGTATATAAGTTCCTTAAATATTCCTCTAAAACTTTAAGAATTTTGGTTTCTCACATTCCTAGATGGAACTATAACCTGTGGTTAGAGCAAAAGGGTAATCTGCTTTTCTGTGTTATTTTCATTTGTTTGTCATTGGTTTGCTGCAAGGCTTGAGAATCATCTTCTGACCTTTTTGTGCTTCTCTTTTGTCATTTTGATTTGCTTGTGTTTAAGCATTTCAAAGAACAATTGGAAGCTTGATTAACATTAGTTAAATATTTGAGATGTCTCCCCTGCTTTTGTAGGCATGTTGAAGCTGTCTAAAATGTTGAGGATTTTATGTCATTCCACAAGTACAATACATGAGCACCTTACAAAGAGATTGTAGCTATTAAAGACCAAAAATCTGATTTTCTTTCTACTTCCTGGAGGGCAGGAAATATGTATATCTATATATATCTACATGTTTCCCTCCCATGAAGGAAACTGCATATGCAGAGAAAATGATTTCACCCTTTCATGGCTGAGGCCAGCTGATACAGACAATCCATGCCCATATCACATACTCCTTTATTCCCCCAAATCATGGGGCTGCATGCAAATTACCAGGAGGGAATGATTCCTCACCCGTGATGACTTCTGAAGGCTGTCAGAAAACTGGAAGACTTGGTTGGCACAGGTCGTGGCCGAGTTATGGACTGTCCTGACAGTCTGACAGTGGAGGCAGTTGAGCTGTTGCTGAGAGATGTGCTCTGAAATAATGTGATTTACCAGCATAGACATTGCTGCTGATTTCTCAGGACAGAGCTCCTCTGCTCCTACGTCACAGTGAAGGGAAGCCAAGACACTGCAAGGATCACTGATGCTTTTTCAGTGCTTTACTACAGCAGTGCTAGTTTTATTAGCTGCAGTGAGAACTAAATTAAGATGACTTTTCCCCCCGATGTTTAATTATTTCAGTACAGTAGCAGTTGGGCAATATGAATAGTCCTGCAATCTGACTGTCATCAGAAACCAGGTGCTATTGTGTTACAGCCAAGTGGTAGATTTTGTGTGTTTGCTTATTTCCATTCTCATTATTTTCCCTAAAGCATATTGTGCTTTTAGGATTAAACTGGTTTAGAGTGCTTAAATATATATCCTTGTGCTTCCTAGCATTTATCAGAGAAAAATAGTCATCAGAACAAAAGTCTTACTGGAGGACAGTAACTCCACAGGTATGAATTAAATAGCCAAGAGCAAAAAACTCCTGTGGACTGGAATCTATATGTACTCCCAGCAAAATATTATGTCCCCTATCTCTCTGACAGGACAATTAAGCTTTTAAGTGAGGCCTTAAATTAGGAGGCTGTTGGCCCTTGGCTGTCTGTGCCCTCAATAGAAAGAATAAAATGCTTTCAGAAGGAGACTGGGTCAGATCTATGAGTGTGGATGCATCTTTATTGTGTATGGAAAGATTATGGGTTGATACATGCTTGCACTTGCATCAGATAGAACCTCTTCTCTTTGGAAGGCTTTGGAAACTTTTGATGGAAGTGATACGAGGTTTTATAAGAAGATTTAAAACACCTGCAAGGTGCCAGTTTCTTAAATTCTTCCTCATTTTCCTTTGGAAGGAATTTTATTCCGTTTTCTTTTCTCTTTCTTTTTCCACATGCTTTATTTCTTTCTGTAGTTGTCTTAAGAAAAGCTACTTTTTGACCACTGTTGCCAGTATTTTTCCAGTGGCTATTTCATTCCATAGTCTTCAAAGAAAATTCTTTTCTCAGGCATGCTGAATACGCAAGACTTTGACTGGCTCTCAGTTTCTGCATGTTGTGAGGATGAGTGGATCAGCAGGAGAAAGAGCTGGAAATCAGGAAACTTGTGAGAGGGATCTATCTATGGGGATAACAGGAAAAAAGGGAAATGCTTGTTGAAAGATTGAACTCTAGAGGGACAAGGGTCTCTATCTTTTTTTACCTCCCTGTAGGATTTCTTGTCTGGCACTTCAGATAGATACAGGGCTGTAACTCTTCTCTGAAATAAACTATTTCTGCTAGCAATACTGAGATATTCCATGGTATTGTGAGATCTCCCTACTGTACTCTTTTACACCTTGAGACTGTGAGACAGGAGCAAAAGTGATTTCTCTGAGCTGGAATAATTAATCTTTTGAGTTTTGGCTTATGTTTTTTCACTAAAGGTGCCTTCAGCATTTAGTTATGTAGCAGAGGTGTTTGTAGAGGCAGAATCAGAATCTCTATTCCTTCTTCACTGGTGCATTTTGCACATAACTCTTCTATAAATTGAAAAGTAGCAGAAGTATGATAGCCCATTTTGGGTATCATTCTGTGAGAAGTGCCTAACAATCTCCATAAGATTTTTACTTTGAGAGTGGCTCTGTTACATTTAAAATGCCATCACAATCATCTTCCAGGCAGGGCACAATTTTAAGCAACTCCATCACATTACAGGAGTACTGATCCCCTAAAGTGATGGTTACTCTCATTAAGATAAATTTTCTTTGTTTTTTGCTTGCAAAGTGCAGTGAAATATTAAGGTCTTAGTGAAAACTTATAACCACAGTTTTACTTAGGTTATTCATTAGACAAACTATGGATCCTGCAATACTTCCCTAGGCCTGACACTTTGGAAACAAACCCGAGAAATGAACTGAAAGAAGGGCTGGTTTTCTTGCCGTTCTGATTTCTTCCCTGGGTGTCATAAGCATGCTTTGGTTTTATCAGTAATGCTGAAACACAAAAAGTGTCCTAGAAAAGCTGACTTCCTTGAGGGCTGTCATCTAGACAAGAACTTGCCAGTCTAGAAGGTGTGCCATATGAATGTAGGTGAGGTTGCAGGAGGTCTCCAGACTGACCTGCCTGTTTGGATGATATGTGAATGGACTCTTAAATAAAGTGGAGCATAGTGAAATTCAGTGCTATATAAGACAATACCTACTGGCTAATAATAGAAAGGAGAGAATATATAGCATATATATGTGTGCTTTTGTAAAGGATATTTGCTATGTTATTATATTGCTGGAGATTCATTGGCTGTGGACCACATAGTCCAAACAACTTTTCAAGACAGTGCTGTGGGAGAAGAGAATATATCTTGGCAATCTGATACAGAAACACATTTATCATTAGAAGCAGCATAAGAAACCCTGGGGAATTCAGACTGTGATCACTCTTATGATGTCCAGGACCAAACCAAAACCACAGAAAGAGACAAATAGTCTGTCAGGGCTGGTATCATACACTGAATGGAAAGTGCGAAGGCCTTGGAATCCCTAGAATGTGGATATCTTACTGCAGGGGCATGACTAGTTTTAGGATTCAAATTTCTGGTTTCTTTTGTGTTCATGAGACACAGACAAGTAGTGTAAGTATCTACGTTTTTCTATAGTCAGCTGGAAAGGACTTAATTGTTAAATTCTGCTTACTCAAAAGGAAAACAGAGTCTGATTTTTGTGTGACTTTTAGTCTGTACATGAGGAAGAATCCCTAAAAGAACAATGAATTCCAGGGAAGCCAGTGAATTATACCACTCGAAAACTGGATTTATCCAGAGGCAGATAATGTCCTATGTCCACTGAAATATTGTGTCTTCACTATTAGCAGGCTTTGTATTTGTGTAGGATATGTCCAGCAGGCACATAGCAAAAGCGACCATGGGTCCTCTATTGCTTTATGCAATTTTCAGATATGATCATGGTGCACTGTTGGTAGCACTCTGAAAATATATAGGGATATATTCAATTGAAAGAGATTTTTCTTTTTTTGATATGAGACAATAATGATCTTGGGGGAGCTGGCAATTTGATCTCCACAGACATGCCTCTCCAAATAATCATTTTATAATATGGATTAAATACAAACCTAACACTACAAATTCCACTCATAAAGAGGAGTTAGTAGAGCACAGACATATATAACTAGAGCTAGGATACTGTTTCAGGAGTGAAAATATGGGCTGATTATTAGAAAAAAATATTGCCAAGAAGTAGCCTGTTATATGTTGTCTAAAGTTTAATCCAGTTGTGTATTATAAGAAAAATGCAAAATTTTCTACTTCCTAGCTTTCTAAAAATTAGGTCGGATAGAAGTATAAAAATATATATTTTTTGTACCAGAAGGAAAATGCTCTAGGTAGAGTAGTCAGTGTTCTCCTCTCCTAAATTTGATATTTCTGCTTGCCATCTTTTGCACTACAAAGCACAGGATTTAAAAGTTACCAGCTGCTATATTTGCTTTCCAAAGTGGGAAGAAAACGTGTATTGTCCTGAGGATTAAAGGTCTGATTCTCTTTGTGCTCAGTTCAGGCAGAACTGAAGTGTTTGTAATGAAAGTAAAAGCTATTAAAAAGCATGAAACATGAGAGAAGAAGAATGTGTTTATGTCTTCTTTGCTGGATGGGATTTGATGATGCTCTTAGAAAGTTTTAGGTGTAAACATTGTCTTATTAACTCGCATTTCTTTTGTGCATGTTGCAAACACTTCCACTTGCAAATCCTAAGTACAGTCAGAGCTATTGTTTCAACCCACTGGGAACTGCCAAATATCATCTGAACAACAGAAACTCATCATCTGTGAGCTAGTTCACATCTCCAATACTAACTAATTTTGGAATTATTGGAATTTTGGAAACCGGATATGTGGGGTATTTGAGACTGTAAAGAAAATATAGTATTTCTAGTGCTAGTTTTGGTGACTAGAATAAGATGGGAAGATAGCTGTGCTGTACATGGGAGCGTGAAAAGCTTGCAGTTGGAACAGATGCTGAGAGTGCCCTGTGACTCAAGGTATGATTTCCTGCCATTCCTGCCAAGTTTCAAAGCTTGTGGGTTTCTTTTCTCTCCTTATTTCTATTTTTGGGCTGAATAGCAAAGAACTTGTGCTTCAGGAATGAAGATTCACCATTCTAGTTGTACTTATTTTGTTGTGTCTTTGCATACACATCAAATAATTATTCTGGCCTGCAGGAAAGAATGAGAGTAAAGATGTAAGAAGCTGATGAAAATGCAGGATATTTTTGGTATGGATCACATAATCGCTTGGCTCAATGGAAAGCTGCAAAGCTTTGTCTGAGTGTGACAGACTTCCCTTGCTGTGTGGTACTGCTCGTTGAAGCCTTACATCCTTTGTCTTGCTTCAGTACAGATTTTCTCTGTGACCTTGGGCAAGGCACACAGCAGCGACTCCTCCGCCTGATGGATGATGCCTGTGGAACTGAGTGCCCAGTGGCACTGGAGGACTGATGTCCAGGGCCCCCCACCCCTGCTTCCCTGGTTAGAACACTTCTGTGGCTGAAGGGATTTGTGAATATAAAGGCTCCTTGATAATCAGATATAAGAGTAAGGGGTGGGGGCATATAAGTACTTCAGATAGCTAGTCCTTAACGAGGGATTCCTTGTATCCTCTTACATAGTTCTCTCCCCTGGGTTTTGCTATGAAAGGAGATTATCCAACTCACAGTATGATTTAAATATGCAAGTCATCAGTCTCAGGAGCGAGTGGTGAAGCCTGCCTGACCTGTAATCAGAGGCTGTACATCCCCCTTAGGAAACCATGACAGTCAAAGAAAGAGAGCTCCAGAGTCAGAAAAAAAGTATTTGGATTATTGCCCAATAGTATTAAAATTGTTGAAATTCATATCTGCAATCTATATTAGAGTGATTGGGAAAAAAATTAACGTCTATCAGTCTTATGACAAAGCATGAAATTAGGTACTGTGGGATTAAAGAAAATTATGATAGGTGTGTGTGCAAATGTATGTTCTACTTAGCTGAGAGGACTTGTGTTCTTAAATGTTTGGGAAGAGAGAAGAGAGACAATCAAAAAAATTTTGTGAAAGACTTGCTAGCTGACCATTATGCCAATATATTTCTTGGTGTCTCAGTAACAATTTTTTTTCTGTTTATTTCATTTTTCATGATGATTTCATTAAAAGTTTGTTTGCTTATCTATAAATTCAATAAAAATCCCTAAGAGTAAGCAACTTCGGGCCATTATGTGGTGAATAACTGCCTCCTCTATTTACCAGGAGTGGATCAGGAGCTAAGAGGAGATTCCACACCTTTTAGTAAAGGTGATTCTTAATTTTAAATTTCCTCTTTTCAGTTGTTGTTAATCTACCCAAAGCAAGACTCTGCAAATAATTAGTCAGTTTGACAGCTGAACTGAAAACAAACATTCATTTTATTCTGAACCAAAATGATCATGTTTTAGTGAAACTCGGGGACTTCTTTATTGGTTTAGGTTTTTTTTGTTGTTGCTGTTATATGGTTTTTTTTTTTTTTTTTTTTTTTTTTGGTGTTGTGTTTTTTTGGTTTGGTTTGGTTTGGTTTGGTTTTTTTTGGTTTTGGTTTTGGTTTGGTTTGTTGAGAAAACCTTTCCCAAATGTTTTCTTTTGTGTTAAATGATAACGTATATTCTGTGTGAAACAAAATATTTTATTTCTATTTTGGAGATTTTGTAGTGTAAAATAAAAGTGATAGGTTTGAAATGTCAGTCTTGGGTACTGCTCATTAAGCGCTGGTACCCCTCTTGCCACACTGCTTACTCATGACTTAAACAAGGCTCTTGGGCAAATTCTTTTGGATTCAGAGAAGGAAATCAAATATAACTTAGGAGATGGGACAGCTCAGCTCCAGTCCTCACAGACATAGACAAGGCTGCTTTATGGTAAAATTACGAGTTCTGGACACAGAGGGTGAGAGCTCTGCAGAAACAGGGCTGCCTGGGCATGCTGTATGCCATGAACTTCCACCCTGTGACTTTTCTTTCTGCCAGAACAGGTCTTATCTCACCAGTCTGCTCTGTGCAGGACTTTCCCTGGAGAGCTCTAATCTCAGGACTGTTTGTTAAAATGGGTCTGTAATGGTTCATCTTCTTGAAAACTCTTGCCTGCTCTTCTACCTCTAAACAGCTGGATGCATGTGAGTGGTGCTGTTGCCAGATGCTGTCTATTCACTGATGATAAGCTTTCACAATGGGAAAATTTTGTTTCATCCATGCTAAAACTCATTAAATGTTCATTAGAGTAATGATTTGAACTTAGCTATTCACATTCCTCACTGAATACTGGACTATACAGTGAATTACTCTCAGGCGGGTCCAATGGAAGTTTAATTGTTTGTGAAAACATGAACAGCTTCAGCAGGAGAGACTTTCGTGTCCAAAACCCCTATAACTCAATGGTTAGTTGTTCCCAGCTGAGTACTTTAACCACCAGGCTATTAAGTATAATTCAGGCAGCTACTGCAGCCTCATTTTTCCGTTTGGAACATACTTGTGCATTGAGAGGATAAAGTACAAAAAAAATGACAGATACATGATGACAGAGACCAGAACCAAAGGAAAACCTTTAAAGAAGTCCTGCTAAATGCCATGGGGCATTTAAGAGTAAAGCAAATTTGAATACTGAAACATTCTTTGTTTATATGCTTTAGCCATGGATTTCCAAGATTTCTCTTAAAGATTAAGCTTGAAAGTCTTGGCCAGAGCAGTAACAAAAAATTCATCTCAGTCCCATCTTCAGCCGTCTAGATTAACATGGATCTCAAAGACAGACCCTTGTGTTCATATGAATGGCTGAATCATCCCACATGAGTCTGAAGTGAAGAGGACTTCTGGAGTTGCCTATATATGTTTGCTAGTCATAGATGACGACACAGTGATTTTCAAAGACTGGGAGTTTCTAACCACCTCCTGCTATACAGCATTGACCATCTCCGTTTTGAACTGTCTAAATGCCAAGCAGCTCCTTCAGTATTTAGGGCTGATATCTCTGCAGTGCAAAACCCTTGCCATGAGCTGTCTTACTTACTCTCATAAAATATAGATGGTTTTTGTTCTTGACATAGAGGCTCGTAATTACTTTTGATTTGTTTTACATGTAGGACTTTATATAAGGAGGGTAGAAATTTTTGTTTTGAATAGGGAACATTGGAGGACACTCCCACAGAAGCTATTGACAATGATATTTGTCATTCTTTCGTTCTTCAGACTGTTGTGAATATTGTAGTTACTACAGTTATTTAGGCAGACTGATTCATAATAATAAATAATGTATTTAACTTCACAGTTCCTATTTGCAGCAGTGCTCCAGATTCCTCCCTATAATACACTAAAGACCATTAAAATATTAAAACACACAGAAAATGAATCATAAAAATAATGCAAAATGCAAAAATAAAACAAATAACTGGACTACAATGGAAGCTTATTTTTTTTCAAATCTAACAGGCTAGTCTTTCTAAACAGTGATGTGGCATTCCTTAACTGAAGGTTCAGGATGTGGAGAGGACGGAAGGAGGCAAGGGCAGCATACAGACAATATTTCTGCAACTTCTAATGAAATAATACAGTAGTCATGAATTTATTTGGGACACTTTTCAGATCCACTGACTGAAATATAATGAAGTTATGGAGTTGGATGTCTATGTGAATCTTCCTGATTTTATTAAAAGCTTCTCTTCTAAATGCGAAGGGGGAAAAAAAGTGAAGAAATATTATACACATACTTATTCCCACATGCCAGGGAGGGCAGAAAGTGATGGCAGGAGCCTGAGCACTGAGCACAAGCAATGCACTGCACCCCCAGCTGCCACCCCTGGGCACTGCACCAGGGCACCTGAGGATGTGAGAAATGCAATATCACTAGATTGAAGTTGCTATGCATTGGACGAGCAGAGCTGCCCCATGCCTTGAATATGCCATAATTATGCATATGCTAATATTAGCATCAAATTTTATCTGGCAGTGTATAAAGTAGGGTCTTTGCTTTGGTTTCCAAAAACCAGCCATGTGTGATCTTTGATGTGCTGGAGCAGCCTACCCTTAGCCAACAAGTTAAAAATCATCCACCCTGCCTACAGTGGTGGATTGTCCTTTGCGCCAGGAAAGCCTGCGGCAGCTGAGCGCTGGCTTTGCAGGATGGACATCTCGGTATCCTGGGCCAAGGGTTCTCTTGTGGGTATGGGCTCAATTTCCATACACTGCAGTGGGAGTGTCTGAAGCTGGTGTAAAGGCATTAAGTGATCCACTGAAATTAAGTGCAAAATGGTATGTGAAGGTTCCTTTTGCTTTGGTTCTCCTGGAAAGGATTACAGTCTGGTGTAAATCAGGAAGCATTTATTGCTACCTTAGAAAAAAGTGAAAGGGATACTGTTACCATAAGTAAAGCTTTGTGAAGGGAAGGCCTGATAAAATCACGGCTCCGGCCTGTTACTTAGGCTAAAGGGACTGTGGGAGAGTGACTCAGCTAGAATAGCGGAAGTGAGGCAGGCTGCATGAATGCCTTGTGCCTGCACCGTGGTGTTCGGTGGTTGGTTAAAATTGGTTTGTTGTGCCTTAAAACTATGTAAACTGATAACTGACTAATGGCATAAAAAGGCTGGGTTTTTGCCAATAAAGATTCCTCCTTTGCACCTGCTTGGGGACCCTTCGTTGCTCCTTATTGCTACAGGATACTTAGGTCTTTTCATCACAAACGCCAGTGTAGCACTTTGGTGTGGATGATCATCATAGGAATGACTTAAAATTCTCTCTAACAAACCTTGATAGTAATATTGAAAAATGCAAAATGCAGCTACAGACCTGTCCTACAAAATCTTAAGAGCATTTAATATATTCTTAAGCGAAGGATTATCAAGTAAGCACCAGTAGAAAGAAACGTTAGTAAAATTCTGCTGCTGAACTCAAAAGTAACATTACTCCTATGTATCCTTGATCATTTCACAGTGCTACACGTGGGGTTTTTTTTAAAAATGATTTAACTTGCTGCAAATGATGTCTGAACTGGCCATCTATCACTGCACAATTTGCAGTGCTTAGGAATTTAACACACAGAATGACAAGTGTAATTACATGCTTGTGAAACATATGCCATAATTTATGGATATTAAGCAAGTATAAACAAGAGATCAAATCCTAGTGTAAGCAGTCATCCAAGAAATCATCTTGACATTTATTTCATTAAAATCTTTCTTTCAGTACGACAGACAGAACGTACCTGAGTTGCACTCACAGCACATCTGCAGATACTTGCCAATTATTGCATGTTTGCAAAGCAAAGGATCAGATGTATGCATGCTGCTAACATTTAATTTTCAGTTACATTTTGTACTTGTAGTCATGTAAATGTTTATCATGCTTATTAGTATCATCTCTTATTATTATCATCATCACTATTATTACTATTATTATTAATCTCCCACAGGTGATTAATAAATAGAAATAAATAGCCTTTTTTACCTGTTTACACTGTGTGTTAACATACATTGAAATTTAAATTAGAAAACTGGGTAAAAAAGGCTCAAGCCCTAGAGAGCTGGCGGTTTGTTCACTTGAGATCGTGCTAGGAAGAGAAGCAGAAAAAGAGGAGTGAGACGTGAGGTGTCCCCAAAAGATTGGTGCTGTACAAGTTAGGCACACCTGCAGTTGTGAGCATGGGAGCAGGCTGGGCACTCAGACTTCCAGCAGGGATCTTCCACACCCTCTGGCTTACTGCAGTGCTTAGAAGGCAGGGGGGTTGCTAATATTGTGTAGACTGTAAAATTGATTTTTATTTCCTGTTGTCATGAAATGTCTTTGTCTGCCTTATCCCTCCTGCTAAGTGGTGCTTTATTCCATGAGCACTGCCAGGGAACTAGAATAAGCCAATATTTTGAAAAGGAAGGAAAAAGAAGGCAAATCGGGCAACAAGTCCCTGCCAGGGGCAAAATAACATAACTGACATAAACTGGTATTAATGTACAATGAAGTATCGTGAACGCTAGCCCACATGGAGGGGTGGAAAACAGGTCTTAGCAAATAAACTTGAATGTCTTCTTAGCAAGGCTTTGAGTTGTAATGGTAACAGGATTGACTTCTGTAAATCTCAGAACCACATCATTCTGTGAGGTACTTTAACCATACTTTATTTAATAAGACCATCATAATTTATATATATATATATTAATTTTAGTTCTTTACATTGATAGTAAATTAGGTAGCTTGGGGTTTATCTGGATAAGCTTATGCTCTGGGATAGAAAGGAAGGTCCATAGGAAAAGTCCTTCTCTGCTATCTACTGCTGATATTGCTCTTATGCCAATGCCTGATTCTGTTAAGGAAATGATTTCTTGCCAGATTGCCAGAGCTCCTCTACAGCCACTCTGGGCACTCCTTTCCTTATTATGAGCCAGAGACTGGAGGGTTGTTGCAGCCAGTTTTCCTTGAACCTTTTTACTTATCTGGCTTGTTTCTAAGTTTTTCAAGGAATATCTGTGAGAATAAACAGAACGTGCTGGTGGGAGCTGCAGTCTCTGTATCAGCCAGAAGGTCTCTGGTGACCTTCAAGTGAGATGAGCGATGGGGAAGAAGGGGAAGAGAACTGCCTGTGAAAGGCAAGAAAATGAGACTGTGTCAGGGAGGAAACCTACAGAAAAATTACAGCAAATATACCTGGTCTCTGTTGGTTATGCTGTCTTACATTCCTGCCATCAGCTTAGCAAAAGGATAGCAGTTGTATCATTTGAATGTATTGTTTTCCTGTTAGCTCAGTCACCCCGTGCTATTTCAAGATAAACATACTGAGACAAAAGAAATAGAATTTGTGGGTCAAGATTATTCATGTTATGTATCCTGCAATATAAAATTCTGTCTGTATAACTAAAAACAAAAGTAAGGTAGCATATACTGACTTGATACAGAGCTTGTTGCTAAAATTGTCCTATAGCAAGCCTTACCAAAATCATGATGATTTATCATGAGATTAGGAAAACAGCTGCTGCTTAGTTTGTGCTTTAAAAGTTTTNAATATTTTCTTGAAAGTTCAATGGATAGAAGGCAAAATTGTTGGGGCATGGTACTGTCAGGGCACTGCTATTGCAGCAGGAGACTGAGGACAGAAGACACATCTGTTTCAGCCTGAAACCACCATGTGAGCAATACTAACTTACTACTGCAATATTGTGGCCTGCAGGGTCCTGAGCCAGAGGACTATTTAAAAGATTAATTGGCTGGAAAGCATTCGGCACCTGAAATCTATCTCTGCTGCTTGACTTTCAGATAAATAAAGTCTCAAGCTTCTTTGCACTTGAAGTGTCTTTTTGGGCTGGAAACACTCCATTTCCCCAAACACACAGAAAATGTGCTTGTTTATAATGAAACATAATATTATAAAGGATGTCATGGAATAGCAAGATACAAACTCCCATGCCTGATGTTTTCTTCACCACACCTACAGTCTTGAACAGATGTACTAGGTTTCAGAAAGTTATTTGCCCAGAAATTTTCTACATTTATTGGAGGTTTTCAGAATACAATTTTTCCTGAAAAGGCTATTAACATCTCCTTTGACTATTCATTTCACTGGGGAGGTTTCTGGTATATACAGGATGATGGGAAGATAGGATAGATTGCAAAAATTGCAGTCCCTCCACAACTTCCTTTTGCAAGGGAACGAGTACTATTAATGTTGCTGTCTTAGTCCATTCCCTGTAAGATAATAATATCAGACCTTTTCAGTACCATGAACCTTATTGGAACAAACAAAATTTGGTTTGGGAATCCCTAGCTTTAATAGGGCCTATTCATTATTCTTTAGCTGTTCTCTAAAGCTGTTGGGCTTTAAAGCACTTTGCACCACTCTGGAATTGGCTGCAGAGCAATCAAGCGTGGTGTAATTTGCCATCAGCCTCATTACTTTTTCAGCTCTTTGAGATGTTTCTCAGCTACAGATGTGGTATGCCTCAGTATTACTTTTAAGAAGTACACGACGCAAGTCCTAGGTTCATCTGTATGTGCCACAGTTTGGGTCTCACTGCGACCAAGAGCATGACAGGGATCCAGTGATTGTGTTCAGATATGATCCTGTATTTCAGAAGACTCAGAGGCACTGGTATATGATAGGTTTTTAAATCTCTGTTGTTCAGATGAAACAATGCTTAGACTTTGTGGTGATAAACATTGAGGCTGTTAGGTAAAGAGGAGATTGGTCACAGACAAGCATTCTTGTGTGCTGGGGGACCTGCTTTTGCTCTTGTGCAAATCTTGGCAATCAAAAATTTCCAGACTCAGTGTTTCAGACATGCAGTTCACTTTTTGCCTTTTCAGTTCAAAAAAATAAAGAAGCTGGGAATTAAATTTTAATTAAAAAAATCAAATCCATACTGTAGCATCCATTCCAATTCGCTCTTGCACTGTTTACTAAGAAAGCACAAAGAACTGTTCTGTTGAACTGTTTGCATAAGTCAAGGAAACACAGAAGTCTTTATTCTCCATATCAGCATTTCCTATCTCTGATCTTCTGTATGGCTTTTAATGTTTGCTTGCTTCACAGGACCCATTTGAATTGCTTGAGTAGCAGAACCTCACATGTGATTTAGTTTTTCAAGTTTTGGAAATAAACCAAGCAAATGCTATTTGTTTAGTTTGCTTATGGAAATGTATACATGAGTGGAAAAAAGAGAAATTTCAGTGTACGTGACTAATAAATTAGCAGTCTGTGGTCCAGAGAGAAATGGAAAATTGCAGCATTAAATCAATTTTATGTGGTAACATAATAAGACAACAGATTGTTTGGGGTACTTGAAGTAACCACCTTTCCCTGATAATATATGATTTTCAGTAGCACTGAGCAACTCATTCTTCATCAAGTTTATAGTGAAAATTTCTGACAATGGCAGGTGAGGAATTAGTTTTGAGGATGATGTCCTTCTGGTGGCTCATGCTGAGAATGATATTATTTATATTAACTGGCAAAATAGCCTGGCAGCACACAGGCAATTACC
>WEIT01039210.1:2209-48315 GCA_013389985.1 Dryoscopus gambensis | reverse complement strand
TGTCAAAATCTGGACTAGATCCATGCAAATATTTGAAAACTGTGTCTGCAATAAGCTGATTGGTTCAGCATCTCATTTTCATATAACAAAAAAAAAGAGTGAAAAAAAAGCAAAAGCCAAACAACATAGAAGTGAGAATTTTATGGGATTGCAAGCTTACTCAGCCATCACAGGATGCCTGAAAGGCCAAGCACTTAGCTTTCTGTGGTACAGATTAATTAGCTAGCTGTGACTCCCAGATCTCTATTCTTAAATAACGACTTGCATAAATCTCTGAAGACAAGAATTTTTAACACTGCTACATTGCACACAACCATGGCTGCAAGATATTATCATCACTGGAAATTCAGGTTTGCAGGAAACTTATGTAATGTTTTTTTTCCATGAAGAGTAAGAAAATTAACCCTGACACCAATATAATTCCACTTGGGCTCACCTCGATTTCCAATAAAACACTACAATAAATTGCATCCTCATACTTCTTATACAACCACAGAGTTGGTAATATTAAAAAATCTGGCAGGGTGCCTGTGTTTTAGCTAGAATTAATACTTGTGAAAAGGGAAACGTTTGGGAAACATTGCAGTAAGCAATGGCTGGTACATTTGTTCCAAGGCTACATTACGAACATTCATACATGGATATTTATACCTCCAATGAAGGTAAGCAGAACTATTTTGCCATTTTTCAGATTGTTTTTGTATGTTTGTGTTTATTACCATTGGGCTCACAACTCTCTCTCATTCTGAGCAGATGCACTGAAGTAGGTTTAACTACCTGCAGGTTTCAGATAAGAGTTGTTCCTTTTTCCAACTCAGGTTCTGAATTCCTGCAATTCATGTAAAATTTCTGTCTGCAGTCATGGTAAAGACAAAGAGCAGGATGAAAGGAATTGCTGCCTGCAGAGTGATCCTCGATAACTGCACATCCCAGGATGCTGTCATCAGCTGGCAGGATGAAGGTGTCATTCATAAATGTGATTTTTAACAGAATGATAGGCAACAGAATTGCCATAACGTTACAGTGAGAAGAGAGATCAACTCCCAAGCTGATCTATGCTGCAACATTAAGTGAATTACCAATATTTTGCAGTAGGTTTATCTCAAGGAATACAAAAATAACTCAGCTTTGAAACATCCCAGTAGTTATTTAATAGGCGCAAAAGATCAACAGATAATTACAGGGTATTTTGTTAATTACAGTGGATACAATTTATGGCATATTTTAATTACCACAGAGAACCTAGCATGAAGGATGAACACTTAAAAGTCAAGATAAATATATTAACACATCGCCTATAAAAATAAACCTATTAGGTAAAATGTACTTCACTGATATTTGCAAGAAACTGCCAAACTACGTAAGAACAGCCCTTTTCTGTTTGTTACATAAAAGGCCAGTGAGTTACTGAACCATCTCTTTGCCACATTCAGCAGGACAAGTTTTGTTCCCCATCATAAGCATATGCCTTTAAGAAGTCCAGAGGAAAGAAAACACCCAGTGCTTCAGTTTAAATAGGTGACATCAAATCCTATTTTCTTAGCATTATTTCAGCCTTATGCTAATGAATTCCAGCACTGTTGTAGGTGAGTCTCTCCTCAATTATGCAAACTTTGGTCTTCAGTATAGAGGTCATTATGTGACACACAAAATTTGTATAGTAATGAGGTTATTCACATTCTGTTACAGTGCGTAAGAATTGAAAACCAAAAGTGAAATTAGCTTTCTTCTTCGTCTTTTTTGTCTTCATAGATTTAGGCTAATAATACAGTGGTATGCTATGACTGGGATACGAATATTTTAGAACACAGCATCAAACCAATATCACAAAGCAAACACCGCAGTGGGGATCATTGCATTAACACCCCACTCCCGAGCTCTGGGAAATGAATTTCATATATAATACAGTGTGATGTTTACCAATTCATCACAATGACCCGGCTTGCTGCTTCCCCCGAAAACTGCAAAAACGGAAATGTCACACACATTTGCATTCAGGAGGTTACTATGTATCACTGCACAATTCTCATGCTGTCTAAACACAAGTCTGTTCTCTGCTGTCAGTCCGATGGCTTGGCTATGACCCCACAGAACTGCCTTTGGGGGCACCAGAGGACCCTGGGCGCTGGTAGCTTGTGGCATGAAAGAGATGAGGCACTTTGTTTCCTAAAGAGAGAAACCGCAGTCAGGACAACCCATATTCCACAGGATCTTCTGGAAATCTTTGGAATAGGCTGGAAGTGTGACTACAAGCAAGGGCATGTGGCAGAGGATGGCTGGTGTGAGAAGCTGGAACTAGCTTGTGCACTGGAAAGGGATTTGAATTGATGAGAACAGGATTTCAGACTGGGACGCTGCCTAAGTTCAAACTTGTGCAGAATACATCTTCAAGGATGTATTAGGTACATACAGGGATAAGGACATCCACACACAGCTATCCCAGCTTAAACTTCCTCTGCTTCAGCTCTCTATGTTGTTGGATCTTTTAATACTAAGAAATAACTTTATAAAATCTGTGTATAACATATGGTCCCAGTGTCTTTAAAACAGATCTTATGCTTGCTACAAGAGTGGCTAGATCAAGAAAGAAAAAAGGGTTTGAGGTTTTTTCTCCCCTTAAATGTTCATTAGGAATCTGATGAAATCTACAAAGCCAAGCAAAGCAAATTACTTCTGAGTGACATTCCAGTCCTGACAAGGCAAACTGCCCAGCATCCTAACTTTGTGGAATATCAAGAGTGATGTAGAACGCTTAACTCCTAGCAGAAAGAGAAGAGCTATGGGCCAGGCCAGCTCATATCCCACAAGATGTCTTTCTGGGAGTGATGAGGATGAGCTGGAACAAAAAAAAGAGGGTCAGAATGTGTCTTCCTTTTTATGGCAATTGTTGGTCCAAAATTTAATCTCATTTCAAATTAATAAATATAATTTCCAAAGTAGAACTCTACAAACTGTGTCATTTGCCATTTTTTAATCCCTAAGTTTCAATTTAAAAATTAGGTTTGATTTTGATTTATTATTTTTTCAGTAAAACAGCAGTAATCTCTGTTATGCACTATTTTGAGTTTAATGCACATACGACCTATAAGAATCATGCTATATTCAGAAAACTGACATGGCTGATTAATACTCAGTGTTCTTCTGCTTTTCTGAATTAAGGATATAACTGTGTAGAACAAAGCAGTGCAATACAAAATATATTTAACTTTAGCTAGAGGAGTGAAGTGCAAACAAGTTCCATGTCTCCTGTCTACACAGTAATAAAACAATTCAAGAAATGTCTATCCAAATGGCCTGACCTTCTAAAATAACAACTACCCAGCAGCTACCAGTGAAGTTGCTGTACCTCAGAATTAATTTAAACTAAAGCTATTTATTAAGTGGAAGATTTTCACAAGGAAAACATCCAATCATGGGAACAGAAATGACAGGTGCACCTTGGGGAATCTCATCACTGTCAGACTCTGGAGTGAACATCTAACTTTTGGTACCAAAGTGTATAAATCTTAATTTTATTTTCACTGTGTTTTACACACAATGGCTGACAAATGAAAAGTAATTATGAATTTGTGGTGACACTAACTCTTCCGGGCTATGCTGAAGTCAGAACTTCTAACCCAGCATTTATTCTCTTCACTGTCTTTTCCTCTTGCAGCAGATCTGTGGCCTTGCCAGTAAATGCAAAACCCAACATGACGTGATCCTATTATGAAAAGTGTTCTTTAAAAGTTAGTTCTTCCAAAACAGTATCTTTTGTGACTTTCTGGGAGGCATAAGTGGAAGGATCCCATCATGTCTTAATGCACCTTCCCGAATTTCTCAGCTTTTGGGAGATAATAGCTGTTCTCTGATTCCTTTGTGTGAAACGCCAACATATTTATATTGAGATCCAGGGTCTGAGGTTGAAGCACTATTACAAAAGCAGCGAAGTAGGCAACAAGTTCTAAATGCAATTTTCTGTGAGACAGAAGTACATTCTGTTCCACGTTTATATTCAATGATCTTTACATGCTGAATGCAATACCATTATCACATCTATTTGAAATCTTTTTCTGCTACAGCACAAAAGAAATCATTCTTAATCACACAGTCTGGCAAGTCATTAGGAGACCAAAGTTTCCCTATGAGCTGCAGCTGAAAGGGCTGCATCAGGAGAGATGGGGAGGTGAAAGGCAGCTATTGTTCAGCTGCAGGACAAATCCTGTACCCTACACCCTGCAGACTGGCAGTATCCAGCACTAGGCTGCTCTGCTCACCAGGTCAGCTCAATACAGCTTCAGCCTGGAAGAATTACTCTGGATCCAGAAAAAGGAACTTCTTGTTAAGACTGTGTTGATTGTTTAGCATCTTCCTAATTGTGCTGAATGTGCCGCTAGTGAGCATTTGAGATGTGGAGCAACAGCGTGTGGATGAAGTTACAAAATTAGTTGGCTCACTTAAATGTATTCCTTACCTTCACTTGGCCCGGACAGCTAATAGGAGGACTCCACCTGTCATATTTGCAAGAAAGCCTCAGCTTCCATTAAGAAATAATGTCTGAGATTGGCAAGCTTGTTTACCCAAATGCAGACACAGCTGAAATTTGGAAATGAGAGACTTGTAATTGCATTCAACACTGAGGATGGGTTGTCCAGGGAAGCCTCTGCCTGTGCTCCTTCTTCCAGGGAAACATCAGTGCGATTCTCATTGCTCTCATCCCTGAGGGTTTTTGTGCAGGGCTCTGAAAAGGGAGAAGGCCTCTGTTCAGCACAGGGAAGCAAACATAGCTTCACTGGGACAAGATCCTGGTATAATCATGCTGTGCTGTAAAAAGTAACTTGGATCAATGTGGCTTTCTGTACTGTCAGATACCAGCAGTACTGCAATGCACCATTTTCTCTGGGTGATCCAGCGCATGCCAGATGTTATTTCAAGACTACCAGTGGTAGAACTAAAGCTGATGGGCCATACTGGTATTGTGGAGGGAACTGAAACAGTGGGGACAGAGAGGTCTCATGAGCAACTTTAGAGCTTCTGGATGTAAATGATCCTTTCCCTGAATCCATGAGACTTGGAGGTGCAAAACTCATCTATTCAGAAATTAAGGTACCTGCCTTATAACAGAACTGAGTTATATGTTATCTGTTCAGTGACTTCTTGGGTGCCCTCCATCTAAGAAACTTCCCATTCCCTTCCTGTACCTAGAGCTAAAGTTTCAGCCTTAGATTGTCCTTAATATCTTTAATTACAGGTTTTGGGTTTAGTAGCTTCTGAACCTAAAAAATTCTTAGCTCAAACTATGTTCCACATTTCCCGAACCATTCACTTTGCCATTCAAATACACATAAACTTATATTTGTGTATGTAATTGGAAACACTTCTTCTGTAAATTACTGTGATGATACTTCCAGTATCTTCATTACAATTAATGAAACTTTAAAGTTATTCCATCATATGAGAAGTGAAAGACTCTCGACATGAGACTCACACATGAACCCTCTTTTTTCAAGATCATGCTTGTGGGGCAGTTTCACTATGTGATTGTAAGACCACAACCCTGAAACCTCTGAGATGAACTCTTTCCCATCAGTTCTGAATTCTACCCCACTGGGGGCATTAACATGCAAAAAATCTGCTGGAATATGCAATTCTTATCACAACTATTAATGAAATGCAACATCATAAACAATAAAGCTTAATTAGTAACTAGAGTGTCTATGGCAATTAAATAAGAAGGAAGTGCTGGAACACAGCAGGATACTTGGGAGTCATTTACATTGCAAATGGATTTCAAAGTTGCTATTGATGGAAGTTTGGGGGAAGTTAAGACTTTTCGAAAATGAGACATTGACTCTATGACACTCAAATATGTACCTTGGCTTAACATGAACTTGGGAACTGGAACCGCAGGTGGAATTAATAGGAGCAGCCAATAATATGAAGTGCAATGAAGAAGCATTAAAAAAAAGGTTAAGAAAATCTAGTGCAATCTAATGCAATGACACGAGTCATTAGTGTCAGGCCAAAATAGAACTTAAATTGAAAGAATACATGTTCAGTTATACAGTAAGGAAAAACTGTTAAAGTATTTCATGCCTGATTATTTAAAACTGAACACAGCTGCTTACTATACTACACACTCATAACTTGACACTGTAACCATTTAAGATACAGAGCGAAGGTCCTATTTCAGGACAGTTTGCAAATAACTTAACTGGACAAGTGGTGGAACACTGTCCATTTGTTTCAACTCACAGTTCATTTCACCTGAATTATTCAACCTACACAGCAAAGCTGGATAATTGTCAGGAGAAGGCTGGGCAAGAAGAAAAATAAAGAGGAAAAGAGCCAGGCGGCTGAGATTTGAGGCCAAGATTTCTCCTCTGTGACAGGAAGGTAAAGCAGGAGTGTTCTCTCTTTCTCAGAAACAGTCAGTGAAAGCTACACAGGGAAAGAATTATGGCTGATTCACTAGGCAAGTGAGGTTTCAGTTTTGCACAGGCACCTCTGAAAGCAAGCAAATCCTCCTAGGTTTGCAAAAGGACAGGTCACCTCCAAACCAGACTTGTCCTCAAGCACCTCACTACTGTCTGCACCAAGACTCGCTGCGTTCCCTCTGGGAATGTGCACTCAAGCGTGCTGAAATATTGCTGGTCTTGGTACAGCGGCTGTGACTGTGCAAACTGCACCTGAGAGCCTCACAAAGGCCATCCAGCTTTTCAGGTGTCCATGAGGATATATTTAGGAAGAGGCAATTTGGGGTTCTTTATCTGCAGGGTACAGGAATTTGAATTGTTCCCACTGACAGCAGCTATAATATGCCCAGTCAAAGATTCATTTTTATGATAGAAAGAATGAAAAAATAATGGCTTTATATTCATTTCACAGGTTTCCATGAACTTGAAGTGCTTTAATTTTCAGACCTATCTAAATCTGAAAACACTGTCTACCATCTCTAATTGGCCTTCAGGACCTCTTCAAGGTTTTTTTCTATCTCTTGTTTTTTCATGTCTCCTCCACTATCCCATGCCCAGCATATCAATCTTAGTGAAATTTAAAAAATAAATTCTGAGCTTTGGTGCTATAATAGAATTTCAGCTGGTTTCATAAAAATCCTTGGCATTATCTACTTTCTCCTTAAGGGAAGAGGTGAGTAAACAGAGCAAAAGGTATTTGTCAATAGCTTCCTATATAAAATCCCTTGACACTTCTGGTCTTTTCTCATCCCTCTTTGTTTGCATATTTACAAACATCCCAGCATCAAAAGAAAGGATTTTCAAAAGCATTCAGTAGATTGTTTACTTTGCTGTTAGTGCAATAGGAGGTAAAAGCGTCCCTTACCTAATGGGAGCCCTGTCAGCCTTTGCTGATAGTAAAACCCATCTCCGAGGTTTTTCTTCCCAGAATGTGTGTGGAATAAGCACCACAAGAAGCTAGTATCTTAGCCACAGGGATGTCTGCTCTACAGGACAGCTTCTCCCTGGAATATCTGCTGCTTTCCAGTGAACCTCAGAGAGGGTCATCACCACTACACAGCCTTGACAGGTGACAAATTTCTCTTTCTTTTGCTCTTCTGTATTATAAGAGACACTGACAGTACCTTTCTTCTGTTCTGAGGTACAGTGGGCACAATGAATAGCCACACGTACTTCCAAGAATGCTTTGCACTCCAATGCTCACATCTGTGCAACATGAATGCAATGCAAAGGCATAAAAACAGTGAAAACAAAAAATAAAAATGTGTTATTCAAGGGTTTGAAGTTTTTGCTTTATGCTCTTCTAATAGCTCTGCAATGAAATGCCACTGGATCTTTTTAAATGTGTGCAGAAAATCTGACCTTGCAAGTGCGGGCTGCTCCTGTCCGGCTGCTGAGCGCTTCCCCTATTGCTCTAAATACATGTTCTTTATACCTGTGAGACCAATCTCATCATTTATATTTTTACTATTGCAAGGTGAAAGAAAAAATGGAACTGTCAGAGTTTGTATTGTTAAAGGCATGGAGCTGACTTTTGGAGCAAAACTTAGAAACTGGAGGGCACATGCAAATGTCTGAATACTAAGTGGCTGAGAGATTGTTTTTCTTGAGCTCAAACTTCAGTCAAATGACATGGTGTATGGAAATAGCTCTTTCAGGACTGGCTCATTACTGCTCTTAAGAATTCTGATTCACCTTCCATTTTAAATGCAAAAACTTCAACAAGTTTTGTAAACATTAAACAAAATAATGGTGTGCAAACAAATGTATGGGCAGCTTTTCAGACAGCTTGGGGAAAAAAAGTATTGTGTTTGTTGCCACAAAAGAAGCACCTTTTTTACCTCTGTAAATGTAAACTGTCAAGGGTGGTGGTGAACTCTGTCACCCAGGGCCAGTAAGCCCTGCATGAATGAGGAAAGATAGCAATTATGAGACCTGAAACAGGAAATATTCACATTTTGCAAAGCGTCTTGGATCTTTAAAATGAGCCAAATCTAAATCCTGACTGAAAAATACTTACTTTTGAGCTATTTCTTAGGGGATAAGCTTAAGTCATGGATCTAGTTAGAATTTTTTTGTTTCCTGATACCTATGTTTCTCCCCTGCCTATCAGTGCAACAAATAGGGAATAAAAGCTGCCTTATAGCACAAGGCACAGCACGGCGAGAGAGGATATTCACAACTTAATTGACACACTTTTCCCCAGGTTTTCTACAGCCACTGAAGAGAGTCAGCTTCACAAGGCAACTCAGAGCCCCTAAGTAACCCTCTAAGTCTAATCATCTCTCTAGGATATGCCTCTGAAAAGGACTCCAATAGCTGTGAAAAGAGGCTTTCTCTCCAATAAATACAGAGAAAGCAAGAAAGCCAAGTGGTCCTAATGTAAGTTTCTGAGTAGTATTTTGAATCTCCTCCATTCTGTTTACGCTGATTTCACAAGACTGTGCCTGACAAAAAAAGCAGGTGCCTCAGCTGGGTCTCCTTTCACGAGCTCCAGGGCTGGAGGTTAACGCTGAAGCCTGTAAAGCACCACAGCTGTGCAATGGGAGCACGAGAGGCAGAACAGGCGGGATGTGATGCTTCACATCACAGCACACCAGATTCTGCCTCTAACAACAGATCTCCACAGAAAACATAACCAGAAGTAAGGCGGCACTGCCAGCCTGTAACTGCTACGTAAGGAAATTGGAATATGAAGAGAGGTGCTGATATAAATGCTGTGCGTTGTATTGAGAGGCAGTTTGCCCAACAGAAGTGCTATCCTGTACCTATTTGAAAGTGTTTTATGATTTTGAAGCATCATAAAGGTCAAAGTTTAATAACTGTGGTGTATAATTCTCTCTACCTTTAGCTCTGCTTCTAGTGTTATTAAGTTATCTGCAGTCTAGACAGAATATGCAGTGCAGCAGTTCGAGCAATGCTGTGCCAAGCTGACAGGATCAGCTTCTCAAGGGATGTAAGGGTAATTCACCCTCCAACTTTACTGAATCCTCTTTGGACCAAAACCTGCTAGTTGAACAAAAGTTGCCACAATGTGTCATCTGCTACAGCATATAAGAGATGTGAGATGTGGCAAACATTTGTAATTGAAAACACACAGCTGAGTGCAAGAGGAAGCTGTACTTCAGAAAAGGAATGGGATGGTTCCACATGTATAAATAGCAATTCTATCTAATGTTATGCAGCTCCTAAGAATAAAACACTTGCTTTTGCTTCCACATGAAGCAGATTCAGGCTCTAAATGGGTTAGGGTGGCCACTTTACTTGTATTACTCTAAGAGCAAAACACAGCCAAAGACAACATCTCACTCTGGACGAACCCACATCCTCACAGCCTCAAAACAATCAGTCCCCCAAACTCACTTAAAACAACAATTTAGACAATTAACTCTGTCTTTTTTTCCTAGCTGTGGTTTTTCTCAACGGCATCCATGAGGAGCCTGATTCAAAACACACTCAAGCCAACAAATGACTATTGGTGGCTTCAATGGCTTTAGATCAGCAACTGTTTAAATGAACTTGGACAGGTTCTTGTTCTAAGAATTGATCACAAATATGTAGTAACAAAAAGCCCAGAATTTTAAAGTCATTATGCAACAAAAGTGATTTTTCACAGAGGACAGAGAAACTTTTGTCCAGCCCACAACCGGGTGAGCAGTAACACATTTTTGCACATTCAAAATCAAAACTCCTCTCCTACAAAAACTCTCATATGAAATAGCGAAATTTACTTTCTGCAAACGTTTATACCAGATGTGATTGCTTGACTGTTTGCAGAGTTAATGTGAGGGTGTGAAGTAAATTAATCTCAAAATTAAAATGAATATTCATAGACATTTTTTGTTCGCATTATTCATCCAGCTTTGTTTAATACAGAAGCCAAGGAACAAATGTGCAGAACAAAGGGAGACACGAATATAATACCAGTTTCCTTTCTTTTGCCCCGATCTTTCTACTTTCTGGGCATAGCCTGTTATTCCCCAGTTCTGGCAGTCAGAACATCTATATTGAAAAAGAAAGAAAATATCCTCATTTTGCTCATTCCAGAACATATATGTGGAAAAAAATGTGGCATTTCTTAGCTGTAGAAAATTGCACCAGAGATAACCTCCCTTCCTGTGCTTGAGTCTGTCTTCAGAATTAGTATTAATGCCGTGACACCACGCAACAGACATATGGAAGTGTTATTTGTTTCTCATTTACCAAACAGATAAGAATATGGAAATAGTTTCAGTCCATTTGTTTGATGAGCTTCCTAAGCCAGTAATAAACAAATCAATACAATTAGTTTTGGCTCATCATCATTAGAAACCTTCACTACTGGGATACAATTTAATTATACCTCTTGTTCCACAGCAAAGAAAAGCCTTTGAAAATGGACTACTTTGCCAACGATCGAACCAGGAGGGAGGAGCAAGAGGATACATCAGTGATAGAGGAGTTATTATCTAAGCAGGGTGTACAACATATAAAGCATATTGTGCAATACAATTTCCCTGATTGCAAGTCTAAAATATTCCGGCCATTAAGTGCTTATGAGCAACCCAATGTGAAATCCAGCTGTAAAATGACTGTGTATATGACATGCTTCATGCGAAGGTTGCAATTAATATGGCATGCATCAATCACTCTTGGACTTGATTACAAATGCACTAATCCTAATTGATTAATTAAGCTGCAAAGTTACATACAGTAATGTAGGTTAAAAAATCCTCACCATATGTGTGCTAATGTCCCAAAATACATTTTCATTGCGGAGATTAATGCTGATGCTTTGCTCTCAGCTGTTCATCAAGGGTCTAACAAGTAGGGCTGCACTAAACACAGATATCCCCCAAACTGGAAACTCTGCAGTATAAGAATGCTGCAAGCTGTAACAGCAGTAAGGGAAATAAACATTCATAGTCAAACCCTCTGGAATACTTTTGGGAGGAAATGAGGAAAGGGCTGAAATCTAAACCTGACTTTCCCGACAAGCTCAAGAACCACAATTCTGCTGTGGCAACACCGGGCACAGAACAGTCCTCACCTTGGAAGGGCTAACAGAAAATCTCAAGTTTTAGGTACACTGAATGCAGAGAGTGGCAGCTCTCCAGCAGCGCCAATCAAAGCCTCAAGACTTTAATTGGTATTTGCACACCATCTCTTTGTGCCACAGTTGCAGTCACCCTGCTCTAAACCAGGTCTGACAGGCATGAAAGCGAAGATTACTCCAGAGAGGAGGCAGCTGGGGTAGGGCTATGCCAACCTGTGTGGAGAGAGGGGCCCAGATAGCCTGTACTCGGGTTTAAAAAACTCCACAGGAAAAAACCTCCAGTGACCTCCCCACTGTGTCACCTTAGCAAAGGCCAGGTTTGCTGGGCTTTTATTTGCCATGGTTTCAATCCTCCAGGGAAAATATCTTTGTGAAATCTAAGGTGACTTGATGCATAAATAATGCAATTGGGATCACTCAAAACCCATTACATTCATTGCACATCCAGTGCAAAGCTCACTATTGTATTTATAACAATACATCTTTGGATGACACATTTTAGATTGACTTGTAGGAACTTTTTACACAATCAATAAATGCTATCTCCAAATTAATTGCTTGGATATTTAAAAGTGTACTTCTGCTAGTACCAGGCATCAGGCACTGGCAATCAATGCACTCTGCTGTATAATTATTATCCTAATTTTCATTTTATTTTTGAGTGACACTAAAAGGAAAAAATACCACGTTTTTAAAATACAAGAACAGTTGTATGTGTACTTTGAAAAACTGGGGTATATTTTACATTTCTATGTAAAGATGCTAACTTCAGACAGCTTTTTTGAGATATCTTGCTATAAACAGACACATAAAAATTACAGTAGGTTGCCTTAGCTGAAATTCAACTAAGCGTCATAATGACAATAGGAGCAATTGAGATGGAGTCTTTCAAAGTACATGAGGTTGGTTTTCACCTTCAGCTGGTCTCCAGTGTTATCAGAAAGGACCAATTCACCCTGCAAGGCAGGTATGAAAGAAAAATTATCCCAAGGTTCCCTAGTAATGCCAGAGTAGAACCACCAATGCAGTATCTCAGCAGTACAGAACCAGAGTGAGCATCTGAAGATTTCCAAAAAATAATAGGATTTTTTAAAAGCCTCTTATACAGGCTTCTATGTTTTGCTTGGCAAAGTCTGTGAAAAATAATATGGTCTATTTCATGTTTGTTTGTGGTTATTTTTGTCTTCAGGATGCGATGCAGTAATGTATTTTGACTGCATACATATGCCCTTCCTAAGGTTTAACACTTTAGCTTTTCTTTCATCAGGTCCCTGGACCATAATCCAAAAGTAATTGTCCAGTATCACTTAAACTGTCATCTGAGTACACAGCTATTAAACAGAGCCAAGCTGATAAAAGGAAATGGTGAAATGTATCATGGCTGACCACCGGAACAAATTTATCAGCCTCTTCTATGATGCATTATCACCAGTAACTGGTGTGGCAGAGTGGAGAGGGCACGATCTTGAGGAGCTACTAAAAGTCCATTTTTCTCTGAGGAAGTTTGCACTATTCGGAGTGAAGCGTTCCCCTTTGCTGAACTGTCTGTAACACCTTCCTCAGCCTTACAGGACAAGACACTGGCTGCAAGCCAATAAAGCAAATCCTGCAAGAGGCTGCAGTTCAAATGAAAGGATGTGAGCTTGGGGGAGGAAATGCACATTTATTTGCATAGTCATGCCTGAAGAGCATGGGGAGCTGAACCTTCGGCACAGTTCAAGGATCTCTCAATGGGACTGTGCCTGCCTCACTCATTGCCTCTGCTGAGAGTCCAGGAGAAAAGCCAGCAGTAACCTTAACTCAAACAACTCTACAGTGAAAAAAAGGGAAGTTAATCAAATCTGGGCTGTTGTGTTAAAAATGTAGCAAAACCATTTTCCAGGATGTCTTATGCTCTACAGCACTTCACATAAATACAGGAAAACTTCGTCCCAACACATCTTTTGTTTTAATGGCAAGACCCTAGGGCTGTGAGATTTCACAACTTTATTGTAAATTTTACATTATCTACCATTCTTTGAGCCCCACTTTTTGGAATTAACTGACTCAATGGCATGTGCCACTTTTGCTGCAACCAAAGAAATTTCCTAGCCATCATGATTTCAAAGAGCAGCTGGAAAACAAACTCTGGAAGCCCAGGAAAAACAAAAAAAATTAATAGAATTCCGTTTTTATCGTTCTTAAATCTCATTACCTCAGCTCCAGCCTTGAACACCTGTGAATGATGGCATTAAGATCCTTACTGACACCTCAAACAAGCTTCTGTTCCCGGTCCAGAATCTACACATGGACTCAGAGAAGAAGCTCCCAGCACACGTTAGTGCAGACGTGACGAGGAGCACAGGCACCACCTGCAAAGAGACACTTTCTTACAGCGCCTGGTGTTTTTTCCCCAACAGTACTGACTGCACCAAAGAGACAAAGTTCAAAAGGTGAGAAAACCAACACACTTTGGGACTTGAAGGCAAGGCAGCTAACTGAAGCTGTGACCTCGCATGCCAGTGAAAAAACGTAAGGCTTGTTACCACATGTCTAGAAACCCTTTCCGAAAAAACCCACAAGTGCATTTCTTTCAGTGGGCACCCATTCAAAGGACTGCACTCATTTTGTGCTTTTAGCTCAACATCTGATTATAAACATGCAAAAAATACTTGATTCTGTCATCAAGTGAGCAATTTTGTTGTTTTATTGTTTCCTTTAAAACAGATGATAGCTGCAAACAGAGCAAAACCAGGCTAAAAGCATTAAATGCACAAAAGTTTACCTTTGTTTTTTCTATGGTGCATCACTATCTGACAGCTCTCCACTGGTGAGTCATTCAGATCCATGGTTACAAAGTCCATTAGGATCTTGCAGTGAATTCTATTATCTGATTGTTCTAACATTTCTAGGAGGATAAAGTGGCATGGCCACATTCTCTATTTCTAGAATGCAGCGATAATAATAGGCTCAGAACTCGAGCAAGCACTTTGCAATATTCAAGTGCTGTAAAACACCGTGAAATCTAACAGTCAAAACTTTGAGACCCCTCAAAATTGTTCTGCTTTTCAATATTTAGTTAAGCTTATCTGGGAAATTTATGCCAATGGGAATCATACACATTCATCTGCAGATTCTTGTTCAAAGGACAAGTCTTATAATTTCAGAATATATTCTTCCGTTTTAATTGAACCCAGGATGTTGAAAGCATACTGTAAAACTCAGTGCTTTGCCAGTATCATTATTTCCTTCGAAACTGAGTGGTTTGAGTGGTTGATTGTTATGGAAATGAATGAAAAATGTCAAGAGATTCTGAATTTCGAGTGTTCTGTTCCTGATATCAGATCAGACTGTATTGTAGCATGTAATTAATGGTGTATCTGCCCAATCTACTCAATTACACTGTTTTTAGAAACTAAAATAAATATTTCTTGTATGTATACACCCAGATGGTTAACTTGCATTTGCTGTATGACCTATAACTTTGAATATCTTTGTATGTAGTTAGATACTGAAGGTTACTGTTCCATCACCATAGATTCCTGAATTTAATGTTATTAATTCAGCAAGTCACTAAAAAAGCATTTGAGATGAGATAAAACGAACAGTAAGAATTTCACCTAATCTAAAAAGTCCAGTAACAAGGGAAACCTGTGGTTTTATAATCTTCCCTCAGAAGAGTCTTTCACATAATCACTCAAAATTTTAATTTCACTGCACAGAATGAAATTCCAAATGGTTTTTGACAGTCATAACTCTTATGCAAACCGATTTCATTTTAGTAGCTGAACATCAATTCATACCATAATGAAAAGCAAATCTTCAAAGTTGTCTCTCTCTTCCCTAGCATTTAATACAAATCAATGACACAACGTGATCACTATCACAACACCTCTCCTTGCAGATTATTTTCTTAGTTAGCTTCACACATTTAATCAACGATACTAAGATGCTAAAAACACTTTGCTGCCTTTTTTCAGTTTATCAAGACTGAGTTTCCCTCTGACTTTCAGTCAGCATGTAAGTTAGATATTACTGTCTGAATGTGGATTGATTTGAGGGCAATAGTTATATGTAAAATAGCATATATTGTATTTAACTTTAGTGATCTAAGATGAGCAGTAGCATTTTTGAGTACATGCATCACAGATGGTGCAGTAGATTATATTTCAATAGGTCTCCTGTTAAAAACTGTAAATTTCACTCAAGCTCAGTAAAACATTTTGCATATATAAACTGACTCCTAATTGTGTGCGGACACTTGTAATAGTGCAGCAATCCCATGGATCTTTCTATTTTGTTTGGCAAAGTGCTCTTTACTGTGTCATTTGCTCGTTTTCTCTCTTGAGGTATATAAAGGTTTAACTGGATCTCCAGGATACACTGCACATGGTCAGGAATTCATCAACAGCCAAGCAGCCTCTTTTTAACTCCTTCATCCTCTGGGCTTAAGAAAAGAGCTGTTAATTCAGTGAGCAGCACTCTTACCTCTGTCCCAGTGCTGCTGGAGTGATCATCCTGATTCCTCCGCACTTCCACTGTTCTAAGTCTGCAATAACTCCAGTGACATCATCAGTAAAACTGGTCTTTGTGATAGGAAAATGAAGCCCTTTATCTTTTTGAGAGTAAGTGTTCTTTCTTACTGTAAAGTAAGTGCTTTTCCTAGATTGAAGCTATTAAAAATGTCAGAGTGCATTTTGCAAGGCCAGAAGCATTTTACTTTTATGACCAAGTTCCAGTTTGAATAATTACAAGAACCAGCTAAAAATATGTCTTCAACTAAAAGGGGCAACATTTTCATACAAATGTTTTCTTTCCATGCTACATTTTCCCCACCGATCAAACACACATTTGCTCTTTTCTTTCTCTCTTAAATGTCTATATTCTCTTTAGCAGATATTGCATTTCATCCTGGAGGTGACTGCATTACACAGTGGATAAAAGAGACTCTTTTATAAATAGTAAAGTTAATTATTTCTTATTTCTTCATTTCCACCAAGATTAGCTGTTATAAATAAATACATTTACAGTCATCAAATACTACTGCCTAATTTCCCACTAGATTCATTCTCTACATTTCTTTTTCATAAAATCAGACTCAGCTTTTTTATACAAAGAGGTCACATGATTTTTAATTCCACTAGGATTATGTCTTTGGGTCAAAGCATAATTGCCTACAATAAACAGAAGCATAAAAGAGTGACTTGGAAATGGAGAGACAATATGCTGGACCTGTTTAAAAGACATCTGGTGCCCCAATTCACTGATAGCAATGCTGAAGGGTATTTGTTTTCCCCTGCTATGTGAAAATTCAATTTCCTTTGAACTAGAGGGAAATCGTATTTTTATCGATTAAAGGGAACGAAAAAAAGCAGACAGGTACCCAATTTTGTGGGTATCACACAGAGCATCTCTGGCCTTGCATATGGTATACTACTGCTTTAACTAAAATACTGTTGGTCTTAATTTCTTTAGACAGCAGCCAGATCTAGGGAGCCAAGTGTGTATCTGTGGGAAGGCCAGTGGAGAAACAATTCCAAATCTTTACATTTAGTTAGCCTCAGGCTCTAACTATTATTCAGTAGAGCAGCTTGGCAGGAAAGGTATATAATGTTTTGTAAGGTAAGAAAGGGTCTCTGATCCCCACCCTGGCACCAGATGGAACTAATGAACTACAATTAAAGTAACATTTGCTTCATTCACAGATGAACTAACAGACTGAAAACTACGGGGGATGTATGCTCAGTATTGCTCTGAAAAGGAGGTGCAAAGAGAGCTTTTAAATACCAATAGTTGTGTGCTAAGCAACCTCTGCACCCCTCTCACCAGCAATAAATTCTCCTGAGTTGCTGTAGCCACCTGCCAGTCCCTAAACCACCCCCAAAAAGCTCTTCTAAATGTCAGTCGCCTTTGCAGTGGCTCTTAGACACTCATCTGGCACTGACTGTAGGTGCTTTGCACAATTGACTTTCTGATCCCTCAAGGTTATTCACATGAGGGGAGTAAATGCCTTTTCAATCAGCCATAGAGCAGCTGTGAACAGCTGGAACAATGAAGAACAGCCTGCCAGAGCTGGATCCTCTCCATTCAACTATCCTACCACTGTGGCAACACCTGACGCTCCGCAAAGCACGGGAAGGTGATGGAGATTCAAGTATCCCCCGCCAGTGTGGGGCAGCTGCTGTCCCCTTGGCTGCTACCCCCCAGCACTGGCTCTGCGTGCTGAGGGGATGGGGGATGTGGGGCTCCAGGCAGCAACATCACAAGGATTTACTGCCTTTCCTGAGGCCCCAGCCTGGCCAGTGGGAGCACTCCTGTTAACAGCAGCAGGAAACATTTGGAATAGTAACATCCAGAACTAAAATCTGCTCACGGCCGATGGGAAAGTTAATTTACTCCTGGACGGCAGACGCCACAAAAGGTTAGTCACAGAGACATAGGTCTGAACAGGCACTGTAAATAAAATCCAGCATCAGCTTAAGGAGTCTTACTCCTTTGCAAAAAGGAGTTTCTTTTCTATCATTCCCTCCAGTGGGTTCACTGCTCTGCCCTTTATCCCTCATCACATGGGGAAACATGTAACAGCTTTAAGTGTTCGGCAGAGTCACAACAGCCCATGGGCAAGTCTGACCCAGCTACGGCTCTGCATGTCCAGAGGGTAAGATTACAAAGCCAGGAGAGAAGGTGCCACAGAGAAAACAAGCTCTGTCCTTACCAATGTTGCCAAATTACCAACCTATTGGTCTACTAAAGGCTTACAAGGTGTGTGTTTCTAAACAAACACTTCTCAGTGCAGACGCTTCAGTCTACCTGTAACAAAGAAAAGGCATTCCCACAACTAGCTTTTCCCCCTTCTCTTAAAAAAGAAAATGAAAATTTAGTGAAAAATAGTCTGTGTCCAAACAATGTTCTAAGAACTTAGAAGACCAAGTGTTAATGTGCCAATGGGAGGAATGAATTTCATAAGAAAATGCAGTCAACTAAAACTGCCAACCATACTCACACACTTAAGTCCACAGTACTGTTGTCTTGACTGTCCCATCTGAGTTTAGTCATACTGAACTAGAACAAAGCAATTTCAGTCTTCTCTAAACTCAATTTTTGCACTGGAAGGATTCCAGATAACTTTGGACAGTAATCTCACTACAGTGAGAAATGTCAAGACTTTTCTATATCCAAGTGAACTCTAATACAGCCTTGGATGGTTGTAGGACTTCTGTATAACAATTAAAAGCTTCCAAATATTGTTCAGTATAACTGGATCTATGGAAAAATACTTCGTAGCTATTCCAACACTTGCTACGTGGACAAACTTCTTTTTTTGGTACTTCTCTCACTAATTTTTCCCTGTCACTTTTTTACCTCTGACCTAGGGTGGAATTAAATTTCAGACCCAGCTTTATGTTGCCAGAAACAAGTAATTCTTAAGAACCAGGATGGCAACCAGACTGAAAAGTGTATAATAAAGCAGTTGAACTTTCTGCTGTGATAAGAACAAATCACCTCTGTCATGCCTTTACCAAAACCTTGAACCAAGTACAACAGCACATACCTGTTAGATGATACAATATATAACAAGACATTTAACCACTATTTACCTCACCTTGCTTTGCTGACCAAGAGCTAAATGTCTATGTCACTCATCTAGACCATCTGTAGTCAACTGAAAAGGGGTGGAAAATTTGCTTCACCCATCTTTACATGACCCTTTCAGAAAAATACTTCTCAGAGATGCTTACTGAAAACTGCCTGAAGGGAGGCGAGTGAACTCGAAACCAAACGTGTATCCTCCACACTGCAAAGCGACCCACGGAAAGTCTAACTGCATTAGGGATTTCTCATCTCAGCCTTATGTCATTTCAATAAACTTCTCCAGATTTTGTATTTAATATGTTAAGAATTCAAATTCAGTTAGTTAGCTATGTTTAATGCAAGCCCTTGGTTTTCACTGGCTCTTGCCTGCAGTAGTTACTGCCTTTTACATTAACATTCTGTACCAAGAAGCTGCACCCTACGACATTAAGGGTCTGAAAGTTTTATGACTGTATTCTGTAGCATTAAAATCAAAGAACCCAAATCAATGCTTCAGATCACAGAATGCTTCATTGGGAGTTTCTCACCATTAAAAAAACATGTCCTATGATCTATGTTGTAAATACACACTCAATCAATTTTTAAAACATGTATTACTCTGAGTGTGTAGTGATGGTAATGGGAATGGCAAGGATGTCATGAGATGTTCCTGCCCAAATGTCTCCCCTGAGTGGAAGATGTTTTATTGAACTGATATGTGAAACTATCAAGACAGTCATTACAAATACAAGATACACACAGTTTGTTAGTTACAGCCAGACTTTTGTAGAACTGATGACTAAGTTTATTGCCACTAAGAATATTAAAAACTGATTCTGGAAAGCCAGCACTTCTATAACCCATTATGGTGCAGATCACATGATGAGAGACAACTTATCTTCATATAATCTTCCACACAATGGCTTATAAATACATTTTCCTTTGATAGATAAGGTAATGGTTCAGCAGAATTCTGACTTTTTCCAAAAAATTTATTCAAACAGTAATGAAGATCAGGCTGTTATATTAGCCTTGATATTACATGTGATTACAGGTGACTTTTTTAAAATCAGATGAGAAAGCAGAAAAGAAAACCCAGCCCATAAGCCAGTCTGAATGAAGACAACCATACCATTTTGAATTCTCCTCTTCTGTTGCCATGCACAGGTATGTAAAAAATGAAAGCATGTTTGAAATACAGGGTGAGAATGACTGCTGATCCAAGTGTTCAGGGCATGAAACAAAGAAGTGAAAAGGGTCTAATGTTTCTGCTCGAATCTGCAGCCCACTCCATACCAGGCACTGCTAGGCTGGTACTTCTTAACCTGTAACATTTTAAGCTAATGTGGAGTTCAATTGTACTTTAAGTGGAGAGGGCTCCTCTAGGAATTAGAAGAATTACTGCAGATTAGGCACAGCAGACATAATTTTTGTGTGAACCTTTAATTTGAAACCAATAGGATCAGTCCTCAGTAGCAAAGCATGCTCTTTGTAATTTTGACTTTAAACAGTATTTTCTCAGAAAATTTTTCACTGAGATTCTCTATCACATTGCCTTCCTATCCACTCCTTTCTTTTAGTTACTACTACTACTACTACCATTTTATAATGCTAAGATACCTGCAACACCAGCAATCATGCAGAACTTCATAATCATGTTTAAGAAAAACAGCACAAGAAACTTAGACAAATGTTACCAGAAAATCTCTGCTTCTTCAACTGATGTAAACATCCTTCAGTAGTGTGTCCAGTACTGCCTTCAGAAGAAAATGGGAATTTCAGATACTCCAGTAGGAAAAAAAAAATCAAGACACCTAAATTACTCAGGGAACTGTTTCATTTTCAGATGTAATACAGGCTATTTGGTCAGGGAGGTGCTTTGGAAAATGTTTCTCCCTATATTTGTGCCATGTCCATTGATAATGAATAGTAGTAAGTGATGATCGAGAAATGTAAACATTACATAAAACACTGTATAAATAAATAACTAACAAAATAAATACACTGGAATAAACCACTGGGAAAACCTAGCTGCCAGCTCTCAAATTTCGTAGAACGAATCGAAACATCTCGCTTAGAAGAGAGTTCCTGATGCAGCATCCCATGTATCAGTCCTGTCTGTGAACAAAAGTGAACAATGTCTGACCTCCTGACTTTGGTGGGGGATGTGCATGTTGAAAAACAGATTAGAGATCTGCTGTTCAGGCCAGGCTTGGATTTGCAGGGATTTGGTGGCAGCGAGAAGAGGGGAAGACGGTGGTAATGGCTGGCTGAGAAAGCTGTAACACCACTCAATTCACAGGGCACATGAAGAGAAATCTGCAGCACACAGCAAGTATGGCTTTTCTGCCTTTTCTAAAACAAAAACTTTGCATCAGATTCTATTAATGGCATCCGGACACCACCACAAAGGCTTCTGAGCTTACAGTTCACCATGTTGCGTAAGAAGAATAGCAGCATGTTGTGGACTGTTTGCATGGGGATTTATTCAGCTAACTTCTTTCCTCTCATGCTGTAAGAGCACTCATAGCAGCTCAGAAATGTCTAATGAAAAGAGAAGTAGTGTATCTGATTCCAGTCATGCTGTTCTAAGGGAATTAATCGGAGTCCTCATTACCTTGAACACTTCCATTCTGAGTGGGTTTTATGATGAGCTCAAGAAAAGTAAATGCTGTTTCAAACAGGTACCTCTATATATTAAATCAAATAAATGAATGATCAAGTGCTGGCACTTTTTGGCGGTAATCCTGTTATTGCTTAGAGCCATTTCTAATGCTAATGAAGAATGATGTAGCAGAGCTATTTAGCAACTTTCTTTGATGGGCAATGTTAACTGCTGGGAAGTGGCAGAAAAGCAACTGCTTGAATATGGAGTTCTCCAAGACGTCTTGTAATATTCCTTCCCAAATCTAATGATCACCCCTCCCTCCTGCAAAGTGTTATCTTTAAACAAGGCTCTGCTGAGCAATACAAGCCTATTTTTGCACAGAGGCCAAGACACAAGAGCTGGGTCTAGTCATACAAAATTTTAGGAAACACAGAATTTCCACTGAATTCTTTTGAGAAATCCCAATTTTTTCTGCCCACAAAAATGCACTTGATATGGATATGATCACCATTTGGTTACCCAGGGCTCTCTACCAGGTAAGCATGAACTCACACAGCTACGAATAAACATTGGTGCCCTCTGAATGTCAGAGTAGCACATCAGAGATAACTGGGAACCCTAACTGAGGGGTACCTTCATAGCTCTGCCACAGACTTTCAGGGTGATACCACTGTGCAACTTGACAAATGACTCCCTGCATGAGTTTTACAATCAGGAATATGGGGAAATTAAAGCTGATTTAACGTCCTGCAGTGCTTTAAGCTCTGTGTATGACATGCACTATGAAATACTAAATAATATTAATGAAACTCAACTAGTGAAAGAACACTGACTTCAATCTTGGGAAGAAAGATGGGCTTGGGAACTGTCCCTCTATTTAATAAAACGTTACATAGGGCCAGTAGAGGTTGTCATCAAGTAAGAGCATACATACCAAATGTGGTAGATTATATGTCTATCGTAAATTCAACCATAGAAAACTTCAGAGACTGCAAACTCTCTGGACAATGTGAAATGGTGCATAAACATCAGCTTTAAAATGAAATAGCATGTTGTCTCTTCAAGATATATATGGAGAAACAATAAGCCACATCTAACCTCAATTTCTTGGGCTTCTTTGAAGTCTGTATCATAAATGTGAGATGTGGCACTGACTGGAAACCCCAAGCTTCCAGGATGTAACACTGCTGGCTGCAACCCAGATTCCAGGCATTCAGACCTAATAACACAACATCAGGAGTGAAGTGCCACAGAGAGGTGGCAAGAAAGACAGACCAGCCCTCCCCATCTGCACAGTCACCCCCAGCACGCTGAACAGCCACCCTGGCAGCACTGTCACACTGCAGGTGGGGTCCTTTGCAGAGAGTGTTCCTGGGGGCACTCTGAGACACCCAAATGCACCTTCCCCACGCCTCAGCACGCACTGCTACACACCTGGTGGGGGGTGTGGGGGGGAAGTATTTATACTGCAGCATCCTAGGGAAATATGAGACATTCTGAAGTGAATGAAAACATCAATAAAACCATTTCCACTAGGATAACAGGTCCGGAAAACTGGGCAGACCTTGCTGAAGAAAATGGCCAAGAAAAAGAAACAGCTCAGAAAGATGTTTTCCAGTCAGACTGACCAGGCTTGAAGGATGCTAACCAGCATTTTTGCAGCACTACATTTTTGCTCAGACCTTTCCATCTGAAGGATGACTTTGGAAATGGAAAAGCAGAGCTTGCTGAGATCCATATGTTGCAGTGAGAAGAGGTGTAACTCTGAGCATTTTCCACAAGACTGGGCAGGGCAATCTGTCCTCAAAGGGCATATTTACAGGAAATCATCAAAGATAAATTTGTGCTTTCCATGTTCCTGATTGGAGCAGATGATTGCTCTTGCAGGTCCTCAGGTTTTCTGCTGTTTTCAATACTTTGCACTTTAAACTGTCTTACAACTGACTTTGGTCTTTTTTTTATTTATTAAAAAACACTTCCATCCATTTAACTAGTTGATGCTTTCACAGCCCTTTGAAGTTGTAAAGCACTGCAAATTTAGAAACTGTTCTTAATAATCACTTGGACAAATGGATCCAGAAAATTGCATATTGATGGAAGGAGTTTATGTTCTTTGCAGTCAAATATTTCCTCACTCATTTCATGCAAAATTGCTTGGCCAAACAGATTTTCCCAAGGCTCTCTCAATAATGAATGTAACTTTCTTTTGTCTCTGGCTCTTCTCCGAACCCATCAGGAAAGGGTAAAGCATAATGACATAGGTCTGTTGCCTTCTGTAACCCTCTGGGACTGTTTTCTCTAATGTGATTGTTTGAAAATCAGCAGTTTTCTGCCAGGAAATAAAATAAGCCACTTTCCTTCCAAGTAACACTGAAAAAATCTGAATGCCACGGAGCCTGCTCACTCACGCAGCATTAATTTTTAAAAGAATCAATTTTGTAATCTTTCAATTATGGTTTATTATAATGATAATAATCACTGTGAAATCAAGTTTTTTTTCCACTGCTAGTGCTGGTGGCTGTCATCAAACCACTTTCAGCAATGCTGAAAACACCTGGACTAATAAACCAGGCATTATTTATTTATACTTTAGTTTTACTTATTTAGAAATGTATTAAGCATCAATTCCCTTAGCAGTTGGTGATGTTACAAAAACTAAAAGCAAATAAATTATAACTGTAGACCTAAAAGTCACTGCCAGGGTGGCTATCTTGTACTGTTATAATAAAAAAGGGCTTACAAAAAGCAAAGCACATGCACTCTGCTCATTGCTAGCACATGAAGTGAGTTTCTGTGAGAACACTCCTGTGCTGGGAGCCCACAGAAAGGCTGCCCAACCTCAGGCAGGCACGTACTCCCCAGATCCCTTTGCTTTTCACTTGGAGATCACACTGTGCTGGGTGGTTGGCACACTCAAGAGCTGATGTGAAGCAACTGTGAAAGCTCCTATATTCACATATATATAAAAATTGCCTCATAACAGCTTCAAGCCTTAGTCAATGCTTACATATAACAGAGCTACATACCTGTGTGACAGGGAACACGCACTGTTCATACAGCAGGTCAGGCCAGGGCTTAGCATTTAACAGCAGGAGCACAATGGGCTTATATTACGTTCACATTTTACAATAAAAAGTGTACAGAAAAATCACTTGGTTTCTGATCAAAATCTAAGCTCCCTGCTGTTTTAATTCCTGTAACCAACAATCATCAATAAATAATCATGCACAGCTTCTACGCCCCACTGTGATATTTTGTTTTCATTTTAAGAACTGGATGTACTGAGTTGAGATCTGCAGTTCCGGACCTGCAGACTTTCAGGTGTTCTGCACCAGGATTCAAGTGAATGAGGGAGCACAAGGGCAAGGGCACAGAGGGAAAAGCTGCTCTTCATCAGATACCTTGCAGGTCTGGGAGCTGTTTTAAAAGACATTGTGCTGAAAACAGGAGGTGTGTTTGAGGCAATACATTTCACAATAAAAGGACAAAAGGCTGAAAGAAGAAAGCTATATAGATGACATAGTTACAAACAATGAGGCAGGAAAAAAAAGAGGAAAAAGTGTCCAAAATTCCTGTAAAAAATGTCAGAGAAGAAAAAATATATCAAGAAAAGCAAGGAACATGTAATATAGAAACAAGTATCCCATCGGGAAGAGTGTGGTCAGCAGGCTGAGGGAGGTGATCCTCCCCCTCTTCTTAGCCCTAGTGAGGCCACATTTGGAGTGCTGTGTCCAGTTTGTGCTCCTCAGGATAAGAAAGACAAGGAGCTACTGGAGAAGGTCCAGCAGAAGCCACAAAGATGATGAGGGGTCTGAAGCATCTCTCTTATGAGGAGAGACTGTGGGAGCTGAGCCTGTTTAGTCTAGAGAAGAGCACACTGAGAGAGGATCTCACTAATATAAATATCTGAAAGGTGGGTGCCAAGAGGACGGTGCCGGACTCTTTTCAGTTGTGCCCAGCAACAGGACAGAGGAAGGACCAATAGCCATAAACTACAATACAAGAAGTTCCACCTCAACATGAAGAAGAACTTCTTTACACTGAGGGTGGCAGAGCACAGGAATAGCTGCCCAGAGAAGTCGTGGAGTCTCCGTCACTGGAGACACTGCAAACGCATCTGGACGCGTTGCTCTGTAACCTGCTCTGGTGAACCTGCCTTGGCAAGCAGGTTGGACTGGGTGATCTCCAGAGGTCCCTTCGAACCCTAAGAGTTCTGTGATTCTGTGATAAGAAAGAGAAAATGTCGGAGAAGCATGAAGAAGAAAGAGTTTATGACCAAAACACAGTGACAACATTACAGCTTGTGATTTGAGTTAGCTAATCCAAATGGATGAGTCTGAGATAGGTGCAAGAGAAGGCTTGAAAGTTGAAATGCTTCAGGAATTACTTGGAACCAGGCCTCAAGACTCACAGACAATGTGTGTCTTAGAATGTACTGAGCTGTCCTGGCATCCAAACAGAGCCTCAGACAGTAACCAGGCTCTGAACACCCTAAGACCATGTACACTGTGGCTCACAAACTCAACTCAGCATTTAGCTCACTGGAACGTTAATTAATTAAATATCACACTATTAGACCAAAGACATTTTCTATTGATGTAATCTGGTATAATACCTAGTAAAATCAATGCAATTATACTTTTAATGCCTAGTTCATTCATAACTGCTTAATTCATATCTCTTAATTCTGTTTTGGAGTGAAACGGATTAGATCATATAACTCCCACCTCCATGAGTTTGGCATTTAAAGGCAACATTCAAATAAATCATTATGTTTACAAAAAATGCAAAATATTGCAAAGTGGAGGACAATCTTACTGCATCTTTAAAAATCAGTGTAGTATGATCTGTATATAAAACCACCAAAATGTCTTAATTCTAATTAGTCTTCTTGCCATTAAGATAATTTGGGAGCTCTATCCATGCATTCCTGAACTAAACGCTCTTCACTTGGAGCTCAGTATCCCAACACACAAAATGAGAGGTTTCTCTATCCATGCCAAAGCCCTGTTTTGCTATTTGTTCCTGCATGTTCCACCTCTGGATACAATAGAAAAGGAACTTGCTCACCTGCCTGACAACTCCTTGTAGCCAGTACTGAATCAAAATTGCCACAGATGGTAGGTAATGTACCTGTTTGACATTTCTCATTGATGCAAAGAGAGACAGTATTCTACTGACTGACTCAGTGTCAAGCTGCCTTCATTTTTGTAACACTTCAAACCTCAAGAAACTAAATTTATTTTAAAATTTATGTTCAGTGCAGACATGTTGCAAATTTGACTCCCTCTGATAACTTAGTTTCAAAAATGTTCTGTGTGAAGATTGTGTATACCATTTGATAAAAAAGAACATGCAACCATTGATCTTAAAACAGTTGTAATTTGAAGCACATAGGGAGTGGACACAAGCTTTACTGAAGCATGCCAATCTACAACTCTGTGCAAAACGTTCTCTTTATGGGAAGAGCACAAGTATTGTAAAATGTAATTAGATATAATCTTTCGTGTTTTCATTAGCTATTAACTTTATGCAAAGATAAACTAAAGCATAATGAGTCCTTTCATTATCATGTAATTGTTATTTTAATGGTTACGTTACAAGCAATAGAATACTATACATCCACCTCGCATATTAGCGGGCAATTATTTTGAAACTTCCTATTATAATCTACCCACAAAGAGCAACGTATTAATGCCACCATTTTAGCATAATGATGACCGTGGTTTTGAAATCAGTGTGATAGCCTCAAGGAAAAATGTAAAGTAATAATGACGAAAATGTTTATATTATATGCCAGTCTCAGGCCTGGAACACAGACCAAAGAAGTTTAAGGAAAACATGTGGAGCTGCTCTTGCTTCTGCTATTCTGAAACTGGTCAAATTTATATGACAGCAGTGGTTACTATTTCCAAAACAAAGGAAAACTATCAAGTGATCCAAAATTAGGAGCTTGTAAGGGAAACTGGAATAAGCCTTTCCTCAATGTATCATTTCCAAGTACCATCCTAAACCATATCCAGAAATAGTGCCCGAAATCATACATTTCCCACTGATAAACACTGAACTGGCTTTAGTTACTCATCCTTTCATTGCCTTCCTTCTAACCCAGCAAAGCAGTGTAGCTTGGCAGGAAGTGATTAGACAGATCTAAGCAATACATAAAGCTTGAGGATACCCTGGGGATGTCCTCTATAAAGTTAAATGAAGTTTCATATCCAAGAGGCATTCCATGAACAAGACTCAAAATATCTCTAGGAGTGTGAAGGCTCTGGGATGTAACTGCAGCTGAGAGTCCCTGGCACATACTGTACAGTGAAGCTGAAATCCAGCTCTCTCAAACACTCTGCACTCTTGGAAGGGGAGGTAAAGGCAATTGAAGACCATGAAATTAGCCCCAAGGAGTTAAGGACCACTGCTTGCTTCTACTCCAAACACAAAACACGTTTCAACAGTGTCATCATTTATATAAAGTCAGAGCAGCACAAACAGAGCAAGCAAAAATCCACAACCACTGAGCTCCGGCAAAGACACAGTTCTCTCTTGATAGAAGAAAAAGCTACACATGACAAACACTAGTCACATTTCTTAATGGACTAGAGAAAGGTGTGTAAAGAATGCTAAAATGCATGGACACAGAATATTGATAATATATGAAATAATATTTGAAAAAATTGAAACTAAAAATCTTCTTTTAGAGGAATGCTGCTTTGCACATACTCTTCAGACTGTTTTCTTTACCTAATATTTTGTTTGATTGTAAAATGTCAAGAGACTACTTCTAATTTCATATAGAAGGAAATGCTGTAACATTACCATGTTTGGCTGAAAACAGGTTATAGAGCACCAGAAATTTGTTCCATACTGCACTTCCAGACCATTCCAACTCAAAATTAGGACTGTATGAGATTGAAATGCCTTCATGGTAAGCATACAATATTCAAAAAGCCCTATGGGCATGAATTTCTGCACAGCAATAGCTTCTGCTTTCCCCCAGTGTCATTTTCTCTTAGGGAAGTCAAGTTGTAAAAAGGGTACAAATATCCTTTGCCTCAAAAAGGCATTTTGAGGCTTAAGTGATACCTGCAATATTTTTCAGAAATGCTCTCATGGAAAATGTTTGGGACACTTTTTCGAGACAGGAGTACTAGCAAATCTAATGAATTTATTCAAGAAAAATTCTGAAACAACATATGGAGAGCAAACAGAACACTCAGCACATATTCCTGACATTTATCTTTGTTTTTATTGTTAAGATAAAAGCATGCTGTTTGTTTCTTAGAATTTCATCTGCTAACTCTTTCTTTCCTCTCTCTGACTTTTTCTGCACTAGTGACATCATCTCCAGCAGTTTTTAAAGCTTTGCAGAAAATCCTGTGCTTTGAAATTTTCAATGAATCATGTAAAGAATGTTATTAGACAGGGAGTTTATGCCTCCTTTCTGTAACCAGTAGGACTAGAGCAGAGAGGATACGTGTGCTGGGACAACTTAATTTTAAAAATAAAAACAAAGAAAAAGAAGTCCCCTCTATATAAAGATGGGATACCAACAAGAAACTTGTAAAGAAAAAATATGAGCAGTTAGACACCTTTTCTTCTGCTACAATTGCATGTTTACTGCACCGGATAGGGCTGCTCAGGTTCTGAGATGAGTGGTGTCTCCGGTAAGTGGTCCCAACTGTACTGAATGCTCCCACAATCAGGAATTGCTTACAAAGTCTTGAAATAGAACAGCTGAATCTTTGAACATCTGTATTAAAAAGTATTTCCATTCGCACCCAAACTAAGCCCCATGCTGGTCAATATCTGAGACATCACATAAACTGTTTGAAGACATAAGATTCAAGATTCATAATAAATCCCCGCTGTTACAGTTATGTTTTTCTAGACTGTTGTCAGTTCTAAAACCTGCTGAAGATGTGAATCTCTGAGAAAAATGGTACATGCTGCTCTTGTGCCTGTTACTCTTTAAATGCAGAGTTGCCTCATGGTTAAAAGCACAGAGAAATCAAGTATCACAGGAACTGTGTAGGAGTGATTGTTTTCTAAACACCGGTTATAGCATATCCCAATAGCACATCAGGTTCCCTGAGAAGCACTGCTATGAATCCTGAGTTACCTTCAAAGGCATGTACTATAAATCCATGTATGTGTACAGTTTCACTGTTCTGAAATTGCAGCCTAAATTCTTTATGTGGGGTAACAGACATGGAAATTAAAAAAAAAAAAAAAAAGTAGAACATCTGCTGTGTTTTTATCTGGGTAAAAACACATATTGAAGATGTGCACCATTAATTAACAATGAGTTCTAAATTAACATAATGAGTCACAAAAATTCACCATTTTCCCTTTGTTTCCCTCCCACCTATGTCTATGAGGTCTCACACAGGCTTGATTTCTTACTAATTAAATTTTCCATGCAGAATTTGTTTACTAGTCTTTCTAAATTTTAAGATAAAATACTTGAACATAAGTTCAGGCTAAACTTTTTCTACTTTCAAACAGTTTTGCTTTTGCTGTGTCTACTTGTACAAGGCTTTGAGAACACAATCATTACTAAATATTCAGAGAGATACTCAAAATTAGATCTCATACAGCTTTTCTTATAAAAGTCTTTTCTAACAAATTTGACTAGCTAGTGGGTGGAAAGATGTACAGAAACTCTTCTCTATCCAAAGCAAGAAATTACTGTAGAGTCTTATTCCCTGTCTCCTAAAGTTGCTATCCTCATCTGAGCAGTGGCTCTGTAGCACAAACCTCCCAGTGCATCTCATGCAGTTTGATTGCAGTATTGTTTTTTACTTAGCACTGTAAATACAGCTCAGTGCCCTTTACGGAGCTTCCATCAGAAACCCCACAGGTTACCAGGACCCAACAGGTATCACACTTAAGCAATAGAAACATTGCATTTATCTTCTAATCTGTTTAATATATCTTAGAAAAGAACTGCCATGTGACACCTGGTAGTAAGTACAGACTTCACTGGTTATCACTCTGTATTCTTCAAGACAACTACTTCAACTGGCAGCAAGGCTGAATTCTAAAAAATAGATTATATTTTTAAAAAAATTAATTTTTAAAAAATTATATCTATTCCTTCAAAATTTTAAGCTCCTTTAAGAACATCAACGTCTATTTTACACACTGCGATCTGAAAAGTCAAAAACATTGAACTATGGAAGATGAACACCAAAGGCTTCATTCAAAATCTGTGCTTCTGCTAATTTTTCTCTCCAAGACTTTTTTCCTTTGCAACCATAAAATAGCCTCACCATCAGCAGCAAAACTGGAAGCCCTGCAATGCAGGGTGCTACAAGGATTGCCAGCATGAGTCAGTGACTTACATCAGCCTTTCCAAAGGTGGATGTTCATGGGATGTGAGAATCACAGAATCACAGGATATGCTGAGTTGGAAGGGACCCTCAGAGATCGAGTCCAGAATCCCATCCATATGTACAGTTCCTTCTGAGAGGTATCAGCAATTTTCTCATAACAATAAAAGCTGCAGAGTATTTGAAGCACAGGATGAAAAAGGTGTGCATGTAAGTAGGACTATATACGGTATAAAGATTTAACATACAGTTCATCAGGAGCAGAAAACAGATCCAGTGGCACTTAAAGAAGACACGATAAAATAAAATAAATAGATGAGTAAATTCAAAGAACATGTGAAAATGCACAATGATAAGAGTAGATCCTGATTATATATTCCATGTCTTTAATCATTAATTAAAAAGAAATAACTCCATGGCTATAGTTGGCAACCACTACAGAATCAATAGGTCTCTAAGCTCACACCAATCTATATGCAGCCACAGCTTTATCACAAAATAATAGCTAATATTGATATTTTTTAATAAAGTTTCACTTTACTGTGTAATTAGTGTAATGTAGTAGGAGCTGTGTGTCTTAACATCAGTGCTGGTGCTTTGAGCAGCATTTACTGGCATGTTAATAAAGAATGGACTTCTTCTATTGAGTTCCATCTGCCTAATACAGAAAAATGTTCATCTTAATTAGGAAAATCTTCATAAAGAATATAAATGCAGTTACTAATGGGCTGCAGGGAATAAATGTAGGACACTCAGGAACAACTGGTGTTTTACCAGGAAATGGAAGAGCGGATATAAACCCCCGAACAGTTGTTAACCATCTGGTGATTGACCACAAATAGCAATAGACACTGAGGTTTTAAGTGTTTTATAATGAAAAATCTATTTATTTCATTCAGGTTTCATGTTTTAGACCCTTGTTTTTTCAGGTAATAAAGCAGTCTTGACTGACAATGAAACTATTTAAATCCTTTATGAATTAAGATGGACAAATCCATTAGCATTTTTTGAAGGAATTACTTTATCAAAAGAAAGAATGGAAGTGCCAAGCAATGGTTCAAGAAAGATCCACTGTCAAGTACTTGAAAAATGGTTACTATATCAAACACATATTTTTCGAGTTACTGAGACGGTCACAGGCAGTTAAGAGCTTTTTGCTGACTTTATTGGTGCAGCAGCAGATATTACATCATCATGATAAAGACTATAGCAAAATGTAAACTACAATTAATCTTTGGCCTTAAAAATGTTCCAACAGGCCTTATACATTTCCTCTGTCAGTCTGAATCAGTTTTTTCATTCTTTTCTTCCTAAAGTTCTGTATAAAGACATTGATATTCCCTAACTCTGCTCATTTTCTATTCAAAATAAAACAGGCTTGTACTCATCTTCCAGAAATTATTTTTTTTTTTTTAGAAAAAGCATGTTACTACAAAGCACTGATGAGACATACTTCCCAAATGCCCAAATTTAACTCTCGTAGCCAGACTAAGTGTCAATGTTCACAGCTTCCCAGTGAAACACTGTCGGGTCCGGGGGGTGTTCTGGTGGGGTGCTATGACCTCCTGAACCCACTCCAACAGAAAGTCGCTCAGCAGCCACGGCACTCACCCAGACACACGCAAGCACCAGACAGCTTCTCGACAGGTCAACGGCAAAGAGGCAGCAAGGGTCTTTGTGTGGAATTCCATGGCACGGGTTTATTTGAGCTCCACCCTGAAGGGTAGCCAGGGACAAAAGACACTTAACAATGGAGAGTTCCAGGTTATATATGGGGGCAGGGAAAGCATCAGGGACAGGGGTGGTACCTAGGTGGGACCTTGGCATATAAAGCAAAAAGGGGCAGGGAAATCAACGGGCCAGTCAGGGAAACAGAACTGGGGTACACTGGCATGGTAGGACAAAGTATCCTGGGAGGCCTCGCCTTAACCCGGGGAGATCTCTCGAGGTCTGTCCCTTTAGGGGACTCTCATTCCCTGATTGGGATATTCACTGGCTCCCACAAAAAACTGCTTTCAGCAAATTTTAACCAACACTAGCTAAGATTTTATATTTCCTCTGAATAACTTTGATAGAGAAACCAATACATATATGGAAGCAAGTGCAAAAATGAAAATATCATTACTATAATATTTCATTCAAGCCAACAACCAGAAACACGGCATAAAACTCTGATGTTCTGGACACTGACAGCTTTACTACCTCAATTCACAGAGAATATCACCAAACAATAGAACTTGCAGCTACCTGAACCTCAAAGAATGTAATTTCATTTATTCATTTCAATGACATTTTTACTAGACTATAGCTTCATCTAGATTAGTCAGGCACATGAAAAACCACATATTAGCTGAGGTGAAACTGTGATGACTGCAGTTGTCTTAACAGTGTCAATCCAAACTTTAGATGAATGTAATTTGCTAGCTCTAAATGACAGAGATATAATATAGATCTCATATATCACCAAAGTAATAAATAATTAGTGAGAAGAACTGAGTAAAATGGCAGGTTGAACACAACCCCAAATTTTGAATCTTGATGCAGAAGTCAGTGATCAGAATGATACATCTTTCTGCCTTGAATGATAAAACAGCTTTCCCACAACCTAACACATAGCACCATCTGGCATGAACAGAGGAAACTAAGAAACTTCTGGAAGAGAAGCACAAAAGCAATTTAGTTGCTTCAGAACTGGCCAAGATATTGACAGAAGTCTTTCAGAAACAGTCATTTGACTGCAAATGTGGCTCAGTGAACCTGCCTCCTGAAGACACGTGTGTGTAGTTAATCTCAAAAAAATGTTGTTGAATTGAACTGATTGGGTATGTTTTGGGCACTGTCAAGAGTTAAGACTGTGTATGTGGAAAGTCAACTGTCTACCAAACTGGCTGGGTTTCAGAACATCATCTCACATCTCTTACTGGGAATTTTAGGAGCTCAGGACACATTTCTTCAGCAGAGCTCAGTAGGCTCTTTTCAGTAGTTACTCACAGAGTGACTACAAACACCCAGTTAAGCTGTGCTTTGAGCAGTACCAGCACATCAGCACTGGCTGTTTGCTGGGGCTCAAGTGCCTCGCACGTGCAGCGGGACAGGAGTGGTCCAAGCCCACTGCCAGCCCTGAGAAGGGGTGTGGAGCTGGGCCATCACAGGCACTGCTGAGAGGCGCAGTGCTCAGGGGTTAGCCTAAGATGCTTGTAGAATAAAGACAAATGGAGCCTGCAGTCCAGAAAACATTAGACAGCTCCAGTGATATTAGCACAGATTTATTTTAGTATTGCTTGCTGAAAGTGACTTTTAACGCAGACTGTTTTCTAAATGATCCTTAAAAGACACTCCTTTCTTTCTCATCACCTTCACCTAAGGCAAGAGCATCCAGTAGCGTTGATCTATTTGCTGCTAGTTTTCATTAATTTTACCCTCCCTAAGGGTGGTGCAGCTTTGGTGCCAGCTAATTAAAACCTATTTAGGGATGCTCAGTGCACTTTATCAGACCAGAATTAGCTTTGCTGCTTTAATGAAGACTACAGTTTTCTCTGTTATTACCAATTAAATGTTATTACATCATATTGCGTTATATTTGTATTGCATGGCAAAGACATAGATGGCTTTAGAACCACTTATCTGGACTGAGGTACATACAAAGATGCCACATTTAGTAATTATCTAATACTTCTTTACATCCTTTCACCTGAGTCAATATATATAATACACCAGCACATTAGGCAAGTACTAGAAGAAGCTGCCAGCTTTACGCTCCCTCTAGGGAAGTACCAAGTAAAATGCATTAATGAACAATTGTGAATGTCTCGTAATGAATATTATTTATGTACAACAATTATTCAAAGTGGATGAGCATTCACCACCTTGAACTCCACTGCTTCACTAACGAAGATTCTCAGAAAGAACATATGTTCCCCAGCTTCCTAACACTCAGGCAAGGTTAATTACCCAATGTGGATAGCCCATATCAGAAGGTATTTTGTACTGCTGTAGAATAAAAAACACATTACAAAATAAACACTGTCTGTTGGAAGTTACTTAGAGACAATTCTTGCTTCTTCCATGCATCAGTAATAAATCATTTGTCAGTACCAAAGCTGTGGGTTTTGAACCTGCACCCAGTGAAGTCAGGGATAAAGCTCCCATGTCAGCACTGCAGGACCAGAGCTTTTCTGCAGTAGAGAAGTGACTGCAGCACATACCTGTTAGCTGCTTCTTACAACATCCTTTAAAAACTTGAGCACCACAAGGATGAAACTGCTGAGAAGTCCCACTAATTACCTAAAAAGATTGTACATCAAAGAGTAGAAACAGAAAACTCATTAAAGGCTCGACAGACTAGAAATCTGTTGCAATCTTACTATGCATTAGTGGCATACACTGTACAGAAAGACAGTATTTTAGGATTAAACTAAAATAGATGTAGTCGCAATCCACTCAGTACATTTTAAAATACGAGTTGAAATTGGTTTCCTTCCAGAATTTTTGCTGAAAACATGTCAAACCAGACCTCTGTTCAATCTAATATTCCAAGCAAGGGTTGATGTTTCTCTAAGGAACTCAAGGAATATTTGGCTGAGGAACCTGAGTCTGTCTCAGCATCATAACAGCCTGGCACAATGTGTGAAATTATTTTCATCACCCACAAATCTCTTGTGCTCTCCATTTACTGCTTCCACAACTGCCACATACCTCTAACAGTCTCATGACCCTTCCTAGAAACAGAAGACTGGTCATGCAAATTGAAGATGTTACAGAAAATGAAACAGTTTCCAAACTGAAGTCACCAATCAGTAGGGAACTGCAGGATGTTTTCTTGAGATACAGAAGGCGTTGGCTGGTGACGCATCAATCATTTCCCTTGTTTCTGGCTGACAAAAGCACTAAATGATGTTAAAAACATCACTAAGTATTTGATGTGGAAAAGTAGGACTAAAAATGAAAGCTGCAGTAGATACAAGGATATTAGCTGGTTGCCACTGTGAGAAGTGGTGGGCTTTTTCCTCGGTGTCGAAGGGACGCACATGAACAAACAACGTGATGGGTCGTGAGACAGGCTTGTAAAAATTTATTGCTGTTTGCAATGTGAAACTTTAGGAGAAAGAACACAGGCCACTTTGACATTAGGCTGCTTAAGAACTTTGTTATAAGCACTGAGAGAAGTTCAATCTGCTTTTGACATGAAAAGAAGCATTCGTATTGTGTTAATTGCGTAACTATAAAAACTTGAGATGTGTTAATTTGTTGAAGACGAATGGATTAGGCTGGAGAGAAGGATACTTTGACGTTGAACGATGAGATTTTTTTTTCATAGGATAAAAAGGAGATTTTTATCAAGGTCTGATCTCACAATAAGGATTTTGATGAGTACAGTAAAGTCGCTGTGACCTGACTGACTCATAAATATAAACAAATTTATGTATAGCAATGCAATAATGTACCTGTGATCATATTTAGCTTGATTAATATGTAAACGGGATGACTTGGATTATTAAAGGTCATTTTTGAAGAATGGATCTTGTGTATTTATTAGCCTCTGTTCATCAGTTTGTTCAGTTAAACTAAAGAAGCCATGATAACCTTGACACCTTTATGAGATACATGAGCTCTCTCCAACTCCAGAACCACAGCAGCAATATGTGCACCTGGGGAACAAGCTGAAGGGCAGGCTCCTCCTTATGTTTCAATAGTTTGAAAACCAGGAAAAATCAACTGTCACCAAATTCCAACAGTTTAATAACACAGTGAAACAAGTACATTTGAGATAATGAGCTTTTCTACTTCAAAAACTAAGTCAAAATTTCAGACTATGTTAAGCTGTTTGTGAATATCTGTATCTTTAATTTGGTCAGAATAGCAACAGTCCTTCCCAATCTCAAATTCATGATGTGCAAATTTAAAAATTAATATTAAGGCACAGCAGTGATCTGGAAACTCCTTCCTAGTTAGCTCAAGTGAGTACGTGTGACAGGTGCTTTTCCATGCCAAAACATAGATGGACCTGAATTTTTGCAGCTTGGTTACAAATTCCTGAAATTTGTGGTATTAATTCCACAAATCCAGTTTCTGCTTTGAACATGCTCGGCAAAACGGTGGCCCTCACACTTTCACCTCTTACAGCCTCCACTTGAGCAGAATAAACACACATTCTCAGGCACGGAAAATAGAATTTCAGCATAATACTGGTAAAAACCTAAATCTATTCCAGTATCTCTGATAACCCATTTTCACCAAGAAACAGAAATAATGCATAACCCTGAGGTCTGTGTTTGCAGAAAAGCTACAGCAAATCTCAACAGAGAAGAAAATACAATATCTAGAATTATCCTGAGGTTGTGCATTTGGAAATGTTGTTTGTGTAGGATTATCCTCTTCAAATAAAATGTCAATTTAATCAATAGTAAATTGAGCTGAAAACAACACACAGCTTTGAAAACACTTCAGGAAGACATCCAATATTTTTGGGATTCAAGCCAACAGAAATGGAATGAACAGAAGGTAGCGTAGGTGGGGTAAATGGGGCCTAGCTGCTGCCTCATCAAGTGCTTACAGCAGTCAAACCCATATAACAATCCATTAAAAACATATCTGGGGACTCATTTAGTAGCTGGCATCCCGCATGGACTTTTCTCATGTATCTTTTGTCAAACATTATAACTGTTCTTCACATTTAAGACTTACCGGTCTTTTCCTGTCTCCTTCTTAAATACCGCATCGCAGTAACTCATGCGCTTCTCCGTCGTCACGTAGATTTTGGCAGTTGGGTAGCTGTCAACAGTTTTCTTCAGCATGTTGTACACAATGCCATTTCCATCCCTCCTCATGTTTCGAAAAGGACCCCAGATCACATAAACGGTGTTGTTGGTTTCTTTGAAAAAGTACTCAGGATTCTTGAGTAAGAGAGGCACACTTGTGTGAGAGACCACTCTAACGGTTGTCCTCTTCCCAACATCTTCCTCATAGCCCTTTGTGGGAGCATTGTTCATCCTCCATATGCAGGAGGACTTGTCTATCTCGGTGCCCACCTTCTGGCCAGCCATCTGTCCCGAGTTCGAAACAATGGCACAGAGGTCACAGTCAAGCTGTAGAGGCTGGAAGATAGGAAACAATAATATATATTGCAAGCTTTTCTCTGTAAAACATTAAGAATGAAAATTCAGTTAAAAGAAAGACAGGTACAGTACAACAAATTGATAGCAATGCTTCTTTTTAAAAAAACCACAACCACAATCCTCATGTGGCACAGCTGCTTGAAAACTCTACCACTACAAAGCCCTGAGTGCAAACCTTTTCAGTGAAATAGGTAGTTCCAACCTTTGCCTTTGTGCTCACCTTGCAAAGTCAACTATACAAATAATCATTCTTTTTTTCCTCTAAATGTTACTCTTTTCACTAAAAACCAAGGAAATAAAGAAGCAGCAGAAAACAATATTTAGATCAATGGCTTCTCTTTTAACAGGATGTTGTCAGCAATAGGAAAAAACCTCCTGAAAAAGTAATGCTGAAAATTTAACTGTACACTAACTGTGTTTGTGTCTGAACGAATAGTTACCAAATTTGTGACAGAAATCGAATAGGAGATGTAACTCTAAGAAGCAATGTAATAGTATGGAAATCTTGCAGCTGGAAAGGAGATGTAGGCAGAGGAATATGTTGTTCTCTCCAGAGAGCAGTTATGACCCATGGAAATGAGAGGCAGATGGACCGGTGACACCTGAACTAGGAACTTAATCCTGAGAAAACTGAGGTCAAAGACAGTATTTCCTGACCATGTTCTAGGGTGCTATTACTCCAGCATGAATTGAAAACAGAAAAAATTAATCTAACAGAGATATAAGGACCTATCTGATGTTCTGTTTGTCAGACTATAAAGAGTAAATGTCTTTTGATTCTTTTGTACCTACAGACTAAAAGGAAACTCCCTCTATTTAAATTGGATTGTATAAAGAGTTCAGTGAGAAACTGAAATCAAATGAAAACTATATCCATCAAAAAAACCCCTACAGAAGAACATCCAGGTCAGAGATAACCTACAGTTTTTTGTACGGTCACAGACTTGATCCTCTGTCATGTTCACAACTGGGAGCCAGTGACCTCAGTTTAATATTTTTTAGGAATAATTCCCTTCACGTTCTTTGGACATTTATTCTGACAGGATGCTAGGTGCTTTTCTGATCAGACTTGTGGTTATTTCTCTTCAAAATCACACCTCATTTAGCTGATGTGGATGAATAGCCTGCCTACATTTGACCACTATAACCCTAGGCTGTGGTTGCTGACAAAACATCAAATTCTTTGATAAGGGGGAATAATGCAAGGACAAGAGACAAACATCTGAAGAGAACCAAATTGTAAGAGCTAAAATAGCTCATCTTTAGATGACAAATATTGTACTGAATTAAGGTGCATCCTGCAAGATTTCTGCAATAAATCTCACAATTTTAAAGCTTTGATTTCTCTGTTGTGATTGATTTGATTGCGCTATGTGGCTGGTTCAGGAAAACATTCTTTCCTCATTTCATCAGTAGCTAAAGATTCCTGATTGAATGCAAAAGCATTGTCGATGTTTCCTTTACACAACACTGTGCAATTTTTATAGCTGCTGTAGTTTTAGAGCTGTCCTGCGTGGCTCTCTGACAGCAGGGATGAAATCCCAGGAGATGCAGCTGAACGCAGCAGTCTTTCTGTTTACTGCTTACTTACAGAAATTCTCTCTAAGATACATTATGAGGACATGGCTCGGTGACCTAAACAAATCCATGGGTATAACTCATATCCTAGCATGAAGTGAATTGTTACAGCCCCAGTAGATTAATTTATAGCTTTCAGGGTGAACTTTCAAACTAACAAATGCTGAATATGAAACTGCTAGATAGGAAAAGCCAATTTGGTCAAGAATCTGGTCCCATTTAAATTTGTCTCATCCTCAGTGCTGCTTTTCTACACTAAATTCTTCCTTCTCTATTAAAATGGAGCTGCTCTCTTAAATTTGGTATTGTTTGATTTTCTGACCTTAGTTAGAAATGCATTGCACATTTTCTATTCACTGAGTGCAACTGTTCTGCTTGAATAAACTGAGTACACTCACTCTTGCAACTGTGTCCCCTGGTTTTCTAGTTCTTTTCTTGTGATTCATTTATCTTGTTCCAATTTATAAAGTGCTTTCATAATACTGAATGCCTGCACTAGGTCAACATATAATCTGCTCTTCTTGAACAGAGTCAGAGGCTAACCCCTCCCAGCTCTATCTCACAATAAATATTTTTTACAATGTAGAGAGATTTTACATGTCCCAATATGCATATTTCCCAGCAGACATCCCAGACAGAGTTAGGAGACCGACTGACACACAAGACAGATGTTCCTCTGAATCCAGATTCATCCACTAACTTCATAATCTTTTTTGCATCATATCTCCCTCAACATATGAGAAAACACACATCAATATTCATTCAATGAACCCCACATGGAGACAGGCCACCAGTTTGTGGTGCTGGTTTATAAGTGTCAGAGACAAGAGGGGTGGTTTCAGTAACAAGTATGAATCCACATACAATACAAATGGGTCTGCCAGGCAGTCCAGGCTGCCCTCTCATCTGCAGAGGGATTGATAGAGATGGGCAGGACCACACAGAAATCTGGGCTGTTACCACTTATCCTCTGTGGACCCAGAACATCAGGTCAAGGTTTACCTCTCACAAGATCTTCATTCACTTGCATCATAGATACATGAGTTAAAGACAAAAACATTAAGAACCATTCACCTTTTCCCTTCTTTTCATGTACTTAGACATTTATTTCACCTCTAAACACCATGGGGGCTGAGCTATTATTGCTGCTAGAAAATTGTTCATTTTGTTGCTGACCAGAAGGATGCAGAAGTCCTCAGCAGAGCATCTGGGCATGGTTCTGACAAATTGTCCCATCTTTTTCCTGAATGATACATTGTAACTGCTGGGGAACACTTATATTTTAATCAGTAAAGAAAATGAAATGTCTGACCTTTCCATTTCCTGTGCAAGCTTACAGACAATAGAAAAGATAATTAAAACTGTGAATTAGAACTTGCAAAACAGTGCCATTTCTCAAGCAAAGAGAAATAGCTGTGTAATAAAGGTCACTTATCAAACAGTTCTAGTTATTAAATCTTTGCATTTAGCACTGAAGTGGCTTCACAGAATCAAAGGTCAAATCATTAAATAACAAAATCAGCCAGAATTAGAAAAGGTCACAAGCAAATCTAACTAAAGTAGGTCACAAAACATGATTCTCTTCCACCTAGGATTTCATTATTTGGAAAATTGCTTACTTTCCAAATCTGACACCTCCCCACCATTTCCAGTGTCTCCACCAAGAGACTGAAATTCCAGCCACAGAATCATTTGTATGGGTGGATTCCCAACGGCACAGATCCTGCATCACCACGTTTCCCAGCCACAGCCCTGCAGATCTGCTGAGGTCCATGTGGGGATGATCTCCGGCCAGGTCTCTGAACCACAAAACAATGTCTGGGCAGACCAGACACACGCCAAGCTCTGGTCTCAGCAGACACTGCCAGATTCACTCCTCAGCTGGACCGAATCCAGCTCAGGACCTCTGCAGATGGAATTTCCACTAATGAAAAGCTGAATTTCTCTTGTGGCTTCTTAGCACTATAGACTGGTAGTGCGCTGGAGAGCTCTCTCCAACCACCATCTCTGTTCCACTCTGAATCCCACAACTAATCATGCAGATAGTTAGGAAACTCAGACTAAACTTTCTCAATTGTTATTTTAACAATATGATTGTAATTTTGTAAATTGGACGCAATGCCCATTCACTACATAATGAGGCAATTATTAGCAGCTTGCCACATATTAATTTGCTCCTTTAATGTTGAAACAAATGAGATCTTTTCTTATAATCATCCTATTTGAGTGAATTCTAACAAAGCCGATTGAACAAAGCTCCAGAGAGACTTTCTTTATTTCAATGCCATTTATTCTTCTACTCTTCTTGGATGTCTTTAGAGTTTTAGAGGATACAACATTTATAATGATGCCAATAGGGAATAGATTTTGCCTTTATTCTTCTTCATGTTCTTTTGAGGTCTTTGAAATGAAAGGTACAAGAGCAGCATTAACCGTCTGGCATTGTTTTTATTGCTTTTCTCTACTTTACAAGCAAAAAATGTATTTTAATTTTTCCTGTGTTTCAGTGATTAAACAAGCTGGTTTTATCTACACTTACTCAATTTCTTCAGACCTCTGACTGGGAGAAAAGACTTGCCAGGCTTCTCTAGGAAAAATTCAGCACATTAAAAGAAAAGAAAGATAGTACTTGTGTTCACCCAGCCAGAACTACCAATTTAGTGTAGCACTGTATATAACTTACATTATATTACTAACATCAAGAAATAAAAATAAAGATGATTAAAAAGACAGGTCTGATGACCCTGAATTTGTGTTTGTTCCCTATTCTTCCCTATGGCAGTACTGTCATTTTTTTTACCTTCAGCAGTTGATTTTGGTCAGAGCCCTCAGCATCATATCCCAGCAAACATCTCAGTCTTCATAAAATTTAATGTTAAGATTTCATAAAGATTTTAACATTCTGACATTATTTTGAAATAAGCCTGATGTCAACATGCATCCCATTTCCAAATAAATAGAATATGATCTGTTTTTTCATAAGACTGTTCCTGAGACTCAAGTGCCTGGGATATTTTATTTAGATGAATGTCAATGATATGTACATGAGTTCTAGCAGAAAGTTTTTATTTAAATTGAATGAATTGGAAGGGAATGCATAGGAGGCACATAATGGGACTAATCTTACAGCAAGAGACCGAATAAATAACCATCGTTGGAAGTCTTTCTACATACACTGACTCAGTTGTTACAGACCTGTTTGATTTGCAGCTCTTGTTACAGCTCCTTAAAGGAGCTATACCAGCCCTTTGCCTGAACAAGTATCTTGCGGATTCCTGATGTCAGTGGTAACAAGACAGAAAAACAAAGGAAGCTTGGACTCTGGGCAGAAGTTGAAACTTGCATGCCAAAGTCACCCACCCAGTGTACACTTTCAACCAGGGAGTGTATTTTTGGAACATTTTAGTTTTCTTTCTCGTGGAAAGGAAAAAAAGAACCAAACCAGAAACTCAAACCTTCCAAACACGAACCACGGTGCAAAGTGATGCAGTGTCATCTTTCTCACTTTTGAGACAGCTCCAGACAACTCCATGCCAGCTCCTACCTCTTTCAAGATATAGCAGAGCAAATGCTCACCAGAATGTTGTTGATTTTGCTGCTGCTATTGGGAACACTATAGGCAGTTTTGAAACAAAGCAAGAATCAAGTACATCTCATGATACCAAGAGCTGAAAACCAAATGCCTCAAATATACGTGAAAAAACTCTGAGTAGAAAGAATCAAGTATATGACCTATAAAGAATAAAACCAGGTCTTTGTATGTATTTTAGCTATTTTCCACTACTTTAATATAAGGCAGAAATTGAAAAGTCACAGATAATAGCCCTCATGATAACCTCATAAAACAAAACTTAGTAAAATTGAATAAAAGCCAGGTCCAGCTTGATCAAAATATTTTAACTTTCTATTTTTCAAAAATTGTTTTTAAATAATTTTCTAAAATGGAGTTGAAATGCTCCTTCAATTGAACATTTTTCTTTATCATGAAAAGGTGAAAGAATGGTAGTTCACATTAACAAAACAATCTCTTTCATTTTTTTCATTTTTCCTGATTTCCAGCTGAAACTTTATGGAAACTGACACCTTTAAAATAAGCCTACACTAGTATTTTCTTCTGGAATAATAAACTATTGGAAGACTCTTGATAGCTCTATTGGTTAAAAAGACCTAAAAATAGAAAGGTGGTGGGGAGTAATTAAGGAGGGGAGAAATTGTTCTGTCTCTCCATGGAGGGTAAACGAAGGAAGGAAGCTGCCAGATTCAGTGCTTCAAGTACAACAGAAAGACCTGGAAAAGGCAGAGCTCTGGAGGACTGATGGGCAACAGCTAAAGGACTTTGGGCACTGAGAGAGTGGCAGGTGAAGAAAGTTTTGCCCTAAGGTGTTTTCTGAAGGATCTGAAGACCTGTCCTGCATGTGTGCACTCTCAGTCACTCCGCAGAAGACCCATTTTCATTTGTGTCTCAGGTGTCTGGCAAACTGCTCTGTCCCTAGGCAGGATGGCAGAAGGGACGTGCTCTTATTAACATGAATGGATATGCCACAGAAGGGGGAGGAAATAAATGGAAAGGAGACACAGAAGAGAAGAGAGAACAGAAAAAATTTCAGACAACCTATGAAAGGGTAGATTGCAGTTTAGTGTTTAAAAGGGAAACGTGTAAGGGGAAGGAGGATTTGAGAAAAAGCAAAATACTGATATATAGCCAAGAAGATAAACCATAGTGTTTGGGAATGCAATCTAGGAAAGAAGAACCAAAACTCCTAAAGACATTTGTTAAGTTATAAACTAACTGTTGAGAAGGAAACTTTATCAGACATATCAACCAAACAACCCAGGATCAGGCAGAGAGAAAAGCTTTTGTCCTTTACTCTGCAACTGCTCAAGTAGAAAACAGATGAAATGGGTATGTTCACTCTAGCATACAGTACTATAGTTTGTAGGTAACCAGAAACCCCGACATCCCTGGGCATGCGGATGGCTACACCTTCAGATCTATGTAATTAACACCTCTGAACTGCAGGAAAAGCAGAATACTCTTTGGCATATATATAAAAATAAAATCAGCATAAAAATACAAGTACACACAAGAACATATGTGGAAATGCTCCTGTCAAACACTGTTGAGGATTGAATTGTTATGGAAGGGAGGCAAACTCCATCATGCATACCCTACGCAGCAAGTGCAAATAGCATTCACTCTGAAAAACAGCCTATGAAAAAATTAACTTCACAGCTGTACAAAATGGAAAACCAAACAAACTACACTAGTTCTAGAGTATTCCTAACTTCATCCCAGAGGTTTAGCTGATGACCATAAATAACCAGAATGTTTGTGACACGTCATCTATCACCCATTTACACATACACAGGCGTTAAAATATCATGACTTTGTAATAGTTCAAAAGCCGGGAATTCTTCCAACCAAATACTGCTTGCTGAATGCTGAATCCAGTAAGTCATTTATCTTAACATCCACCACATTGCTCACGTGCCCTCAGTACTACGTGATGACTCTTGAATTTTGTGCACAAAAGTTACTGGAAAAATACAATGTAAAGCAGACACTGTCCATCAAAAAGCATAAACAACTCAGAGCACAAAACAACCAGCTGATCCTAACAATGGCAGCCCTTTTGTCACTCTGCTGCAGAACTGTATTTGCTATCCGCAAAATATGTCCCTTGATTCAGCAGGTTATTAGTTATCATAATATTTAGCTCTAATTTATCTTCGGCAATTCTCTGTCTGTATCACATTTCTTTTCTGCTTTTTACATTTAGTAATAAGGAAGATAACAATTGTTTCTTGTCTATACAGACGTATTTGCTCAGCAAACAATACAAACCACAAGGAGGTAAAATGTCACAACTCAAGGAGACATAAAAGGGAGGAATGTCCTGTTAGCACATGGGCTGAATAGTGAATGAATCTCAGTACGAAAGGACAAAAACAATTTTTCACACCCAATAACGTGTGTGGCAGCAGAGCAGAGGTAACATGTAACACATAATCCTTCCTTACAGAGTGGACTTTAGAATGACATCCTTGAAAGCAGCCAAGGCCAAAAGAACTCTATCCACAAACCCCGTTTTTATTTTGCAAGTAATAGTAAGTATCTCTGCAAAAAAATTAATGAGAATCCCTACTATGAAGATGCCTACTTGGAAGACTACGTCTAAGGAATTCTGTCACATATGGAAAAGATGGGTTTCTCTTACCGCTGACTTTAATTTGTATTTATTATAAATACCCACAGATGGCGGTAAAGTATATAATGTATACAGCAGATTTGTTCCAAGTTTGCTTTCTCTAATAACCTCCTATTATCAGCACTCACCATTAATCATGGACCATTATCTAGGAACTTAGTTGGCTGAATCACAGATGCAGTAATGCCTGTTAGGCCTCTAATCTAAATACATTTGAAAAAAT
>WEIT01039206.1:1255-15072 GCA_013389985.1 Dryoscopus gambensis | reverse complement strand
GCAAACCTTTCGAAAAGAACACCAGGGCTTTGATTTATTTTGAAGGCATTCTCATTAAACTGTGTACTGCTATATTGAAATACATGATTACTGTAAAAGTGCTGACACAAATATTTTTTCATATTACTCTTTAAGTTAGTTGATTTTCTGTGAATGTTAAATGAAGGACATGAACATACACTTCATCTGCATAGAGATGAAGATGCTTCATATATTCATTATTTCTTCCTCTGTTGTCAGTTTTATGTATATAGATTTTTTCAAGTATATGTACTAAGCACGTTCTTAATAAAACTACCAATTTTATAACTCTACAGCACTGTAATTTTTTTAAAGTTCAATTAGAGCAATAAACATCTCTATTAGTAATAACTGTACTAACAGACTTTCCTGTAAATATTTCAGCACAATTGAATAAACTAATACCAACATTTATTTTTAGCCTTGATGTGTCTAATTTTTAGTTGAGAAATTTTTCTAATTTAGCCCCTGCTTAAGGCATTTGTAATTTTCTATGAAATATTTGGAACTAAGTATTTTAAGCTTTTCCTCAATAACAAATTTTTCCTTATTTTTTTGTTCTAAATGGTGGATTGTTGATTTTCAGATGAATTTGAACTTTACATGAAGGACTTTCTGTATTTTGAACATTGACTATAAACAACTTTAGAGTGTGTTAGAAGCACGCAGACTGATTTTAAATATATTTTAACAGAGGTTCATTAAGACGTTATTGTGTTAATGTTTCTAAAGCCAGATACTGTATGTACTCGTGGTTTGCATACCTGACTACACTCTGGTCTTATAATAGTGACTGAATAACATTTGTTTAACTGGAATACCACATCCTGAGGGTATGAAGGAGGTTGGACTTCGTGATGAATATTCTGGTCAATATGTCTAATTCTGAGTATTTGCATATATGAAATTGTCATGGAATTTAGAAACAAAATAATTACTATTATCATGAAGTGTCATATTGTTATTTAACAGACTTTTTCTTTCAATCTGTAACCGAAAAATTGTATCAGGAAACATATGTGGTGAAAAAAATTTAAATACCACATAGGAATTTCCTTCATTATTGTGATTTCTCCAGTAGCTTTTGACTTCTTCACATGCTGCAGAACATATAAACAGAGAATTTTGTCATATTTATTCTGTTTTTAACTTCTGAGTTGTCCATGCTCTGATACTGTCACAAGGACTTAGGCACTTTTTCAAATTTTATGATTTTTTGGATATCCTTCATCAATGTCATAAAAATAATTATCTGGTTACTTGTTAAAAGTTATTTAAAACATGTTTGGTTAGCTGGTTTGGGTTTTTTTTGTTGGGTTTTTTTTTGCTTTTTTGCTGGTTTTTTTTGTAAAGTAAACCAATTTGCTTTTCATTCTTCTGTTATCACAACTTCTTGAATCTCATCTGACAAGCTTGGAGGTAAATTAGCATAGCTGTTTGAGGATCATTAATAAAGACAGTGTCAGAGAGCACTGAATTTTCCTTCTTACTAACTTGTATAGTATTAGTTACATATGCTCATTTAACTTTTTATTTTCAGTGAAAAGAAATATTGTTCTTCTTATCTTCTAAAGTTACTTTAATCCTTTTCCAGCCACAACTATGCAGATTTCACAGCACCACTGACTGTTTCCAACACATATCTACAAATAAGACTAATCATTCTTCCAACTTCCTTCTACAATATATGACTTGCTCAAATATTTTGGGAAATCTATGAAAAACAACAGTACTATCTATCAAGTCTTTATATGCAAATTCCTTAAATTATTTGAAGATTTTTCTTGATTATTTTCTTTGCAGTAACACAGGCCTTTACTTCTTGAATAATACAGTTTTGGAGAAAAAAATAATCTCTCCTTTAGCAAAAGTGGTCTCATTAATTCTACAACGAGCAGCAATAATTCCTGCACTAACAATTTGCATATGATTTGTACCTCCAAGCACTTGAACTTTTTCTACATTCTAGATGAAAACATTGAAGATTTAAAGGCTAGTAAAGTGGAGATTTGCAGACTGCCACAAATGAAAAAAAAGGGTGGGGACATCTAATTAAAGAGAAAAGGTAAATGAGAAAGGCTATTAGAAATGAAAGGAGAGAGAAGCAGAGTCAAAATTAGTGGAGACCCTGAGATATTACATTGACAGTGATAATTTCAAGAAGAAAGAAGAAAGGTAATAGATAGGGGAGACACAAAGAAGCTGAGACTAGCAGGATTTTGGACTACAGGATTGTCCTTCAACATAGTGCAGAACAAAAGCATCTGACTTATCAAAAGGAATATCTTCCTTCAAACACAGCAAGTAGCTGGAAGCTTTAGGACTACTTGTTGGGTTTTGGTTGAATTTTATTATATTGGTCCAAATCCCTAAGCCTCAACTGATGTGGGTTCTGCTTGCGTGAGAGACTTATTTGCATCGCACTGCTACAGATTTTATGTGTGTTTAACAGCTTTCAAAGTAATTCATTTTACCTTGGAATGAAAGCAAAACATTTTGTGAGTTTCAGTGAAACAGAGTCAGATTACTTGATCCTCAAGTTTCAAGTTAGTCCTCTGGTCAGAAGCAAAATACTGTCAAAAATCTCATTACAGAAATCTTCATAAAAAATCAATAAATCACTACAGAATGACTTGACTTTGAAAAACCATGTATTTTGACAGATTACAGGTTGTCAAAGGTATTTTGGCCATTTTATACTTGTCAGTTTAACATTTTCTGTGGAGTTGTGAAACTCACTCCTTCCTTTACACTCTCCCTCTGAGACCTCATTTCTGAACACAAATATCTACATTTTAGTTTTCTGTAAGCTTACGAGTGAGCTAACAGGTCTCTGTGACTGGATCTAGAAGAGGAAACTACAACAAATTTTTGTGAAGCAATAAATATAGCAAAAGATGAAGAAACATTTGTAAAATTATTGTCTTTAATGAAATAACATCCTGAAAGGTTTAAAGAGTTTGCATCAAGTTCTAGCTCACTTCATTCAAATATATAGGAATAAAATGTAGATATTTTTGAACTTAACATATAGGAATACTCGGTCTTTTCCCTGCCTAAAATTTGTATGCAAAGAAGAGGAAAATGCACAGGTAACGCACACACACACACACATATTTTTACATTTGTGTCCATGCTTTTAATATTTTCAGTGATTTTTTTTAAATTAAACTATGGAGGTAAAAATAATAGATTGATATTATATAATACAGGCATTGCAGAAGTTTCCTTGAATATTACCAGTCCCTGTACTTTAAGTGGCAGATAATGAAGAAAACATTTGTTGTAGGGGGCTTTGATGGACAGCACAGTCTGTTTCAGTGTAGCCAAACACTCAGAGAAGTTAGAACTTATATTGTGGCACCAGTAATAATTTTATGTGCTGAATATACTTTTCATATCTTTAAAGTTTCTGATTCTTATGTCTGATATTCAAATGGTGAAAAAATATGATAACACGGTGTAGATATTTTATTAAATTGCCTATGAATAACTATTTATAGCACATGTAAACAAGTATATTAGATGGACTATAGCAATATTAGCCAATATAATATGCACAGAAGCTCATATATTTTTCTAACATACCAAAATGCCAAAATGCCAAAAGTACATTTAGAAATATAGGAGGCACAGAATACAGTGCCGCTTCATCCAGGCTCTCATTGAGAATTGAATTATATTTAAAAAAAAAAAAATATATATATATATAAAATAAAATTGAATTTATATATTCATGCTTCTTAGCGGTAAAAGTCTATATTTAGAATTATATTTGTATATACAGAAAAAAATGCTCTAGTGTCCTTTGCTTTGGGTTTCTCCATTGTCTTTATAGACAATTTCTGGATTTATTTTTCAAGAAAAGAAAGAATTCTGTAGGGTTGGCCACAAAAAAAGATTATAGAGGATAAGAAAACTACCAATAGTGTTTGCACAAACTCAACAAAAAATGTCAATTAATGTTGCAAACATTTAAGATCAATTTCTGTTTGATGTTATGCAATAATCTCACTGAAATATTTTTAGGAATGCACTAAAATCTTCATGCTATGGACATTAAACAAATACAGAAGTATACGTTATGGCTCTGAAAAGACAAAAGAAATAATATTATTCTCCTTGCTTGTAAACAAGTACATTTTTCTTCACTCCTACAATACTTATCACATGAAATTGCCTACAAAAATCAGTCAGGTTACATCAGTATAAAGGCAAACTGAGGTTATAATGAGGCATGAAAAGCTCCTTTATCACTTTCTAAAAACATATTAAAAAAGAAACACTCACCTTAAGATCTTCTGCATTCTTTTGAATCCTTTATTACTCAAAATTTTTGCTTCTAGAATAAACAAGAAAAAGCCTTTTTTTGTAAGTGATTTCTTACAAAAATACTCTGGATATTAATTTTAATATAAACCATTAATATTTAAATAAATGAAACTATATTTTATAAATAAAAAATGTGCATTGGTTGTAAAATATTAGGATATATATAATTTACTAAAAATCATTTCCAAACTATTTTCCTTCTTTTTTTTTTTTTTAAAATTAAGGTTTATACCTCATACTTTTTTAGGGTAAGAATGAAAAATAATAGCCTAGATTATATAAGAGAGCCTTTCCTGGATTCCTCAGTAAAATAGTGTAAAGTCCCAGACTGGGACTGACAAAAACAAGGATTTCCTTCAATCCAATAGTGTATATGTTGAAGAATTAGGTATTTCACAGAATCATGAAGTCATAGAATGGGTAAAGTTGGATGGGACCACAGTGTGTCCTCTGGTCCATCCTCCTGGCTCAAGCAGGGCCATCCCAGAGCACATGGCACAGGACTGTGTCCAGACCATTCTTGAATATCTCCAGTGACGGAGACTCCACAACCTCTCTGGGAAACCTATTGCACAGTCCAATGCTCTTCCTAATGCACCCCAGGTCACCACTGGCCCCTTGGCCACAAGGGCACTGCTGGCTCATGGACGGTTTGGTGTCCACCAGGACCCTCAGGTCCTTCTCCACAGAGCTGCTTCCCAGCAGGTTGGCCCCAGCCTGTGCTGGTGCCTGGGGTTATTCCTCCCCATGTGCAGGACCCTTCATTTGGCTTTGTTGAATTTCAGTTGTTTCCTCTCTGCCCATCTCTCCAACCTGCTGAGGTCCCTCTGAAGGGCTGCACAGCACTCTGGGGTATCAGTCACTCCTCCTAGCTTTGTGTCATCAGTGAACTCGCTGAGGAGGCATCTGCGCCTTCATCAAGTCATCGATGAACAAGTTTAACAATAGTGAGGCCAGTACTGACAAACTATTTTTTGTCAGTAGTCTTTCTCCTTAACTAAATTTCTGTAAGATTCTTCTCCTCATCATTAACTTTCTTTGACAGAACTCATGAAACCTTATCTTTAGAAGACACCTTCTAAATGCTGAAGCACTATTTGAAAGAATGCAAAGTGTCTTACATTCTTTTTTGTAATTTACATTTTTTTCTAGAGCTAAACCCAACATAATTAATAAATACCATTTAATAATATTAAATTTATGCAGACAGAATACAGAAATTATAATTATATCTCATCCAAGTTCAGGAAAACTCTATTTGCTACTTTTATGTATTTGGGTAGTGTTAGATATTCCTAATGTCTTTGGGGCTTCATTTCATATCAGGAGATATGCATTTCCAAGGACATCCAGTTTTAAAGAATTTCTCTTGTCTTTCAAGGCCCATGTAGAAGTCTGTTCTATGAACACATTAGTTTGTCCAACAGAAAAAATGGCTTTGGTACATAAATTTATCTTTTTTGCAGCCATCTTTGCCTTAGGAAGCCCCAAGGCCATGCAATTCAAATAATATCTGAGAGCATCGCTTTGGTTCCTTAAGTTTCAGCTGACAAGGTGCCCTTGGTGCAAAAAAGCTTAGGGCATCAGACTAACACAGTTTTAGAAAACTGTGTCTTTGAGAAAACAGAAAGAAGAGATTTCTTTAGGAAAACTGTGAGGTCATTGGACTAGAATTCCCATATTAAGTCAGATAATTATATTAAACCCCTCAGTTATAGCCAAAGAAATGTGCACTTTAGGGTGTTAATCCATGCCAAATAGAAATACAATTAAATAAACAAGCAAATAAACAAGCAAACTTCCCCAAAGTTGCCTTAGGGCATCAGCTTTGTTCAGGTAGCTTTTTGCTAGGATACCCCAATGGCATAAATGAATAATAAAAAGCTGTAGACAGACCATATCCCAGGTGGACAACACACACATGAAGTGAAAGATAAAGGAGCTCTGTTTTCACATAGTACTTTTTTTGTAAGGTAGGAAGAAAGTGAATTGAAAAAGAAAAAAGAAATGGATGTTAAAGACAACTTGAAACAGAAATGAAGAAGACAGAAGGCATAGCAGAGGATGAGGATGAGAAAATAGAGGGAGAAGTGGTTAAAAAAAGAGAAGGAAGGAAGGCAGGTGGTTCAGCAGGGAATGACATGAGGTTCTTTGCATGTTATAGTATTATACACTGCAGCAGCACCGTATTATTGTCATATCCTATATTATGTGTATAGTAACACTTTTACAGAAAAACTTCTGATATAAGTTGACTAAACATTTGAAAACAGAAAGTAAAACTGGTTTCATCTTCAAAAGGTTGTACTTTTTCTGAGACACAAGAAGAGTATGTAATTATAGATCAGCCAGAGCACAAGAATGGTAAATAGGATGAAATAGGCAGCAAAAGTAGCTTTCATTCAGGCAGGTCATATGTATAAGCTGAAGATACAAAATAGCTCCAGAAGGGATTCCCATATTTTATGTCTGTTGATTCTTGTAGGAATCGTGGCAAATGTCTTTACTGAGACTTATGAGAGACAGATGAGGGTAGAGGAAGAAGAAAGAAGAAAGAGGAAAAGAGCTACTAGGACAAAAAAAAAAAAAGAACATTAAATCACTGTTCCTAGGTCCATCTTTAGAATACTCATAATAAATTTTTTCCTCCTTTTTGCATTAAACTAACAGTTGATTATGCAATGATTCAGTTCAATTTAAACTATTAACTTCTCCAGTGATTGGTTGTTAATGTCGCCAGGATATTCTAAATGTTTTGCTGTTGTTGTAATCCACTTCTGTATTACTACCCCAGGCAATTTTTTTATTTCATTTTTCTGAAGATATGAATGCAGAAGACACCTACTTTTCCTAATATTTTGTCTCTGTCCTGATACAGAATATAAGGTAGAATATTTCTTCTCAGGAACATCCAAAAGTAGTTTCTAGTAACTATGGAATTTGCTTTGTGAAACCCATTGCATATAATTTAAGCCAAATAGGAGAGAGTCCTTGTCCACAAGCAGTATGTTTATCCTACGGATATTTACCACCTCAAGCAATGCCATGAGAGCTTGAGCCAACAGGCAAAAGACAGTTCTTCACACCTTGCAGGATCAAGCAAGCTGATAATATTAAAGCACTTGTGACATTTAAAATATGGGATATCCTATCAGTCTTACTGATTTCAATCATCTTCATTGAGTAATGAAGTGTTTCATATAAAGAATGTTGTTTCAAATTAATATACTTAAAATTTTATGGGAAAAGCTGGGATTACCTCAAGTGCCCCATGGCTTCTGGCTTGCAGAATTTTTATTTAGCTACAAGCTAGTTGCTTTAAATTAGAATTTAGCCACTGTTAAGAAGAGATCAAAGTAGACAGGAAGAAAGACGGCATATGCATTTTTAATTGACTTTGCTGAACACATGAGGAAATAAGGTCTTTTGAAGTGAGAACCTCAGAAAAATAGACTTCTCATATGCTGACTCCACATAAGCAACTGAATTCTTGTTTGGTGGAAACTGAGGCAAGTTAAATGTTATCTGAAGGACTGGATTTCTGCTAGCTGCTGAAAACCTCAAACATATAGCTCTCTGGAAGAGTTCCAAAGTGCTCAGACAAGAAATATTATGGTGTCATTCTTCTCAAAAGCATCCATGTGATACATACTACATAATACTATTGCAGTAGAAATAAGAAAAAAGCATTATGAATGGTGTGTTTCACAGTAAATCTGCCATCCTTGTCAAATTGCTAAAGGTTTGCATTTAAAATCATTTAGTAAGAGAATGAAGGTGAGGAAATCTATATAAAGATCATTAGAGTATTTATAAAGAATATTTACATGTTTGTATCATATATATTTGTATGCATATTTGTATGTATAACACATACATAGAGTATACATAAAGTAAAAGTATAAACCATAATGAATTTTAGCATGTTTTAAAAGTATTCACAGAATTAATAATATATTTGTCAAAAAATTTCCTCAGTTTCAATGCTTAGGATGTACATGTACAGTATCAACATAAATGGATATATTAAAAATGAAAGTTATTAGAATAATTATTTCTTTTATGTACTTTTCATATTTGTATTTTAATAAATAAAAGAGCATTCAGTTGAACTTTTAAGTTATTTTCAGTCATTAACTTTTAATTGTACAAACACTTGCAGGGGCCTCTAATTGTTTGATAGAGGAAAAATCGAGCCTGCTTCTCTGTATCTAGAGGGTAAACCAGAAAATTCTAGGCGAATTATTTAACTGTCATTTAACACTTCTAAATCTTCAATGACTTCACAGGTCACAGAGAATGCAGAAAAAAATGCAAATACATTATGTTAAAATTGTATATACAGGGAGAATCTATAGTCTTTCTGGTTATTCATTATTCTATTTTTTAAAAAATCTCTGATGCTTAAACCCTTTAACACAATATTCCTGCCAGACAGATAATCAATCCACCTCCTTTTATGATCCTGTTACTTATTTCTCTAATTCTTGGTTAGCATGGCATCTAGAATCATGAAGTACTATTTATATTTTAGTGTTACCAAAACCATCCATATTATGCTGAAGGAAAAAATAGGGGAAAAAAATGATGATATTAAGGCCATTAGGTAAAGCCTCTATATTCTGAACAGTGAAAGGAATTTAAATCCTTGCACCATCTGCATAAAAGTGACATCTGAGTGAGATTGAGAAAGGAAGTATTGAAAGGCTACTAGATAAATGAGGGATTAAGACAAGGATTAAACCCTGGAAGATAGATAGCATGAAAAGTCTAGTACATGGTGCAGGTCATAGCATCACAGAATATCTCAACTTGGAAGGCACCCAGAAGAGTCCAGCTCCCTGTTCCTCACAGGCGTGCCTCAAGCTAAACTGTATGACTAAGAACATCATGCGGATGCTCCTTGAACCCTGTCAGGCTTGGTGCTGTCACCACCTCCCTCGGTAGCCTGTGCCAGTGGCCATCTACTCTCTCAGTGAAGAACATCTCTTAATGCCCAACCTGAACTTTCCCTGATGCAGCTTCATTCTATTTTCTTGTGTCCTATTTTTGGTCACCAGAGAGTAGACGCCTGCATGACCTTCTCCACTGTCACCCTTCACAGCTGTAGACTGTGATGAGGCTACCCTTCAGCTTTCTCAAAGCACCCTGCAAAGCTGTCACTTAGTGGAAAGGGTTGGTGGCAACAGCTAGTTTAGAATCGCAACATGGAGTAATTGGGCAGAAAAAGACTGATAAGAGGACAGAAAGTGTCACAACACTAAGGATGTAGTATTGCATCTTGTTTCAAATGTTTTGTACAAAAAATTGTGAAAGACTGTGTTCAGTTCAGTCAGCAAAATAAGCAGTGACAGCAGCAACAGCGGTGGCAACTCTGGTAAATTCCAGGGAAAAACACTAGGCAGGGGATTCCCAGAGTCACAGAAACCTGAGACAGCAGAAAGACCCAGCAAGCCCCCGCAGCTCTCCGAGTGAGGCTGATATGAGGAGGATGTTGACAGAGCAACTGTGGGAGATGAAAATGGCTTTAAGGGAGCATGAGCAACCAGGAGCACAGCAAACAGGGCAGGTGAGCAGGACATGGTGTGTTAGCCGTACATGACAGGGCAGTTTGTGTGACAGTCTGTACAGGATGGCACAGCCACTCTCCCGACTCCTGGAGCAAGCTCCTGGGGGTTTTTGCCTGCTCAACTAGAACAGACCCAGTGATGGTTTACCCATAGTCAAAAGCCATCACTAGAAGGAGCATGGAGACCCAGATGGAGCTTCGTTAGGAACATGCAGCTGACCAGGTATTTGATTGGAGTATTTGAGCCTGACGTTAGCACCAGAAGGCAGCAGAGGTGACACCTGTGTGCAGTGTGACCAGGTGGATGATCTGCTCAGCCTGGTGGCAGAGCTTGAAGTGGAGAGCCTGAGGAGTATCAGGGTATGAGAGACTGGTGGAATTGCACTCTTCCATCCCAGGGAAATTCAGCAGATGGAAGCTTTGCAAGAGTCAGAGGAATTCTGACCCTCTTGCCATCAGGCAGAAGGAGAGGACCTAAAAGACAGGGGGAAATGCAAACAGGTCCCTGCTCAGAGCAGTGGGAGAAGTTCCTTCTTGCCTCCACTACATTTGCAGTTGCCCTTACAGAGTAGAAGATATGAGGCTCTGGAACCTGAGGGTCAGGCAAATAATAGTGAAGATGAAGCTCTGTCCTGGGGTTTCCTAGAGGAAGTCAGGCAACCTTAGAAAATGATATGTCATGAATTTAATAACATATTAAGGAATAGCACACAGTTTTATAATAAATTCTTCCTCCTGTTTATCTTGGTTTGAACCCAGATGTTCTACTTTCTCAATTGCTACTTCTGTCTGCTAATTATGCTTTGCAAAACAGGACTGCTTTATGAATAACTTGGGTTTGAATATGGATGTTTTCTAATAAGTAGTTTTATGGTTCCTGAAACCATAAAATAATATCAGGGACATAACTTTTTCAGTCAGTAAATGTAGATGTCCCCAAACAGTCATTATAGACACCACTGATGGAGATATTTGATGGAAATAGCTTCATATTTGTGGCTGAAGTATCTGTCCAAGCATTCCTAATATTATTTGAGAGTTTATTGTGAAAGTATTCAAATGCTATGAGCCATACTTCTCCCTATAGATGAAGATGATTTTCTTAGAAGAACACAGAAGTTTTTTTGCTTTGTGGGACATAAAATGGCACTTACATATGCAAAACAAAACAAAATAATCACTAGAAATTTATTAGAGATGTTGTATTTTGTAATATAATGTTGTTTCCATTTTGGTAAAGATTTTTGAGGAGATGAGTTAAAACAGTTATGACAATAAAATGCTAAGAATAGCATGAACACAAAGGCAAGTTTGTATATTTTTGCCATATTTCAGTGATATTGAACTTGAGCACTAAAGATGCATACAATCTGATTACTTATAGGCAAAAATATTTAAGTGCAATCCTGCAAACATTTATGCCTGTGCTTGCTCAGGTCAGTGAGACAATTTATGAATTGCAGCCAATAGGTCTATTTTTATAAGCAGTTACTACCTGGCATTGAGTGCTCACTACTCAAAGGGTAATGGATTATTCATGACAACAAACACATAATCTACTAACAAATGATGGCAGGATGGGTCTTAAGACCATTTGCAGGATTCATGTTGTCCAATACTAAATTGTCTCTCCAAGTAAAATGAAGTTTTCAATAAGAAATGAGTTGCATAGGTACGGAGCAATCAATGGGTTTTGAAGCTTATCATTTTACATTGCATTAACCTCTCTGGAAGCCTGGGCTTCACTTACAAAAAGTGCCTGAGGTATTTTTCCAACTAAAGATATGGTTTTCTTCAAGTTTTTCTTCTATAAGCAAAATTAAGTTGAGCAAAAGTTGAAAATGTCAACATCATTGTCAATAAATTCACTTTGTGTCCTTTCAATTTTTTTACATGTACTATAGTGAACAGAGCAAATCATCATCAGAGTATCAAAACCAGAAGTAAAATAATGGGAAATGAGTGTAATTTGCCAGAATATGGATATTTTGTGTGATTAGTATCATGCCGTAAACATTTGGTTACTAAGAAAATCAAACAATGCTCTTATTTATGTTGTTTAGGTATCAGTAATGCTGTAGCTATAACTATGATGGTCAGAATGTCCTTAAATGAGACAAGGTATATACAGAAAAGTTAGACTGGTTTTTGCTAAACCAGCTGAGAAAGCCTGAGAAAAATGAAAGACTTAGTGGGCTTTTCTGAAAGATTTTATTCAGGCCCATAAGCCAAAACCTCTGCAAATTTTCTATTTTGCTGGGGCAGCTATTAGCTATTAATTTGTCTTTCAAGCCACACTTCATGCATTTGTTTCACTATAGCTGGGAAAGTGATAAATCTGATTCAAGCTCATTTATTTGTGACTGGAAATGTAAATCCAGCTGCATGTTCCATCATCATACAGCAAGGTGTCAACTGGATCCAAGAACATCCTGACAAACCAATGCAGTCTTTTAATCAAAAATGTACAGTAAAGAATACCTATTTGTGATTAAAAGAGAGAAGAAAATAATTATTCTGTAAGTTTAGAGTTTATTTGCAAGAAGAGGGGAGAGAAAAGAAAAAATATTGTAATAGGTTATTTTTTTAAAAATATTTTTACTATCCATGCAAAAGAACCTGCTGTCAACTAGATTGTTAGTAGAAAGAAAATATGTGCCTCTAAGAAAAGTGTGTGCAGTGATGCAAGTTGCTTTCTATCACTAAAATTAATATCCACCTGAGGCCCGTCATTCAAAACCAGAAGCCTGTAGAACATACACAACTGCAGGTTTTCCCCTGAAATTCACTAAAATATCTTCTAGAAGTAGAGAATCTCTGTTTTTATTCAAAATACAAAGGGTATATTTGAAGCCCTAAAGAGCAGCCAAGAGTCTCATGGCTCCAGGTTCCATATTCTGAGGCAGTTTAATCCTGTTTTCATAAAGTGAAGCACATTCCTACATTTTACCTTGCCCTACTCTGTGTTTATCAGAACTGTCTGAAATACTGATATTGAAGAAGATAAACAGCATTAAAAAGTTATGTCATAAACCAATCAGAGAAAATGGAGAGGACTAAGGGACAGAAAACCACTGAAAGAGTGAAGCTGTTAAGGATGCATTGAGCTGTGGGTGAGGAAAGGAACTGAACTCCCAAACACAAGAATCCTGTCTTACCAAGAAGTTTCCAGGTGTACTGCTACAATCAGAGATGCAGCCTAAAGGCACGGGGGCTGCTGGTGATGGTTATCAAAGAGAGGAGCAGGTGCTGTGCTAGAATCCCCCTCAGGCTCTAGAGAACAGTGCTGGAAATCTTTGCAGCCACAGTGTACCACAGGGAGGAATTCATTGCTAATGTGTGTTTTGGGTAAGAAAGTGAGGCTAATTGTATTTGTTATGTCAAGACATGGTGTTGGCAAAATGAAAGCCATATGAGGATATATTTTAGGATGTGAGTTTATTCATACCTTCATACCTGAATTATCCCTTTTTAATGCAGCTGCAGACTTAGTTCCACATATTCAGTTTTGAATGTTGCTCATCAAGATCTTATGAAAATTCAATAGAAAGTATATAACAGAATTTCTAACGACATAGCATAATTTCTTAACATCTTCTACAATGCATCCACAAGATAAATTTCATACATGTAAATACGCATCTGGGGTTCATAAAAGCTTTAGGAATGCATTCCACAAAGTGTTGCTTTCAAAAGTATCATTATGTTTCCTCTCACTTTAAATTCAAATAATTTCTGATGAAAGGTGTTTGTAATTAACAAAAATGGATTGGGAACTAAATGAAAGCTAACTTTATGTGAGCCAAGGGAACAACAGTAGAAGCAAAAAGCTAGCAGAAGCAGCAGATATATATCACAGCACCCACAAAACCTGCTTTAGTTTTCTAAAAATACA
>WEIT01039205.1:1690-17034 GCA_013389985.1 Dryoscopus gambensis | reverse complement strand
AGAATGCAGTATTAAACATGCATTTTAAATAAGATCAAAAAAGAAAGTCTGGAATTTGAGATTTTCTTTTGTCTTAATGTATGCTGGTTTAAAAAAAACCCCCATGTATTGTGCTAGTGTGAGAACCAGGAAGTGAGAAAGACCAAAGTGAAAAACTTAATATAATGGACCAAGCTGCAGTCTGGTAGAAAGTATATATGGCAAAAATAAGTGCTCAGGCACACAAATGTAGAAAGTTTTCCAAGGTGTTGAGCATTCAATCTTCCATTTCCCTGATTTCTTTTGACCACATCTTTACTAGAAGATATTATTACAACAGAGCTGTGAGAAGCTGAGAGCTGATAAGCTGCTGACACTGATACTCTGATCATAGGGAAGAATTTTTTCTTAGCAACATGAGAAATACTTGTAATTCAGCCCAAAGTCTCACAGGTTTAATTATAGGTAGTTTTGATGTTATGCAAGGCATGACTTGACTTGAATACTTTGACTTCAGTACAACATTTTTTGTTTAAAATGAAACTTTGTACACAGGACTGAAAGTCAAAAGTTGTTTTTCCAAGGGGAAATGCAGCAGCTCTTCAGGGAGTTGGTGTAAAATACCCTGTAAGTGCTGCTGAGGTGGTGAGTAGGCTTTGTGCTGGTTGCTTGCAGGAGGTTAAATTCCACCAGAGGCATGATGTGTAACACTATCCTAGGGATGTAAGCATGCTCAGCTTTCTAATGCCATGTTAGACGTACAGGTATTTTTGGAATAATGTTTCAATTACTAATTTAACTGTCATTAACAATTGTGTATTAGCTGGAGGATGAAATTGGCTTTACCCTGTGACTCTTGCATATGCCTTAATTTGTGAGAAGTGTTGTTGCTGTGTTCAGGGCTGAGGCTGTGGGGAGGGTGGGCACATCACCAGTGACTGAAGTAGATGCATGTTCTTTGGGAGAAAAGAGCTGTCAGTGTTCTTTTAAAATCAGCCAACCTTTCCTAATGTCTAAACCCAAAAATGTGGTACATCCAGGAGAGTCAAGTGGATGTGCAATCATTTCCTTTTGAGGAAAACCAGAGAAAAGCTATTCCTGCAGCTTAATATAGAACTAAAACAGGTAGAAGCAGATAGAGAATTTGTTAACTAGATACTATATCTTAAAATACCTAATTAGCTATGTTATGGAATAAAGGAGACAAAAATAAATACTTCCTTTAAGTTGCTATTTTTTTTGCTTGCTAGGTAAACTAAATACTGTGTATTTTGGAACGAACAGCTTGCAGTGCTCTTATGAACACCACAGTGTGTGCAGCAGCAGCAAGTGCTGCGTTAAGTTGGTGGGGGCTGGTCTTGGTTCTTTCTTTTCTTCCTTTCCGTGGTGCAATTGTGGAATCCTGTGCTGCAATCAGAAATAGTGTGTTGCAGTCCACATGCCTCGTATTTAAAAATGAAAAACAAAACGGAGAACTGGATTTGGTTTATGATTGTAAGTGGGCTTTCATTCCTTGTGGTGAGGGTGTCATGCAAACAGAAGAAGGTAATTACGTAGTCTGAAGATTGCCATGACCTATCTGAGGTCTGAGCTGTGTGTTAAATGTTCTGTTCCTAGGTATAGGATGCTTTCTTACAGCCAGGGTGTAAGAATGTTTTTTTAGAGCCATTGTTGTTTTCAGCAAGCAGCACCACTAGATGGAAAACAAAAATGATGAAGAATTTAGCAATAACTTGGAGAATCCATTTTCAAAGCAAAACTGGTAGTTCCTAGATTTCAAAGCTAATGCACCTGTTTCTTACAGCATACTGTAATTTATATTCTAAGGATTCTTTCAAGTTTAATTAAAACTAGTTTGACCATTTAAATGGGCATTATAGTAATAGAGGTGTTTTTGAATGTGGAATGTTAGACAAATAAAATGTAAACACAGATCCCCATAAATAACTGTCTCCAGTGACAGTTCCCTAGTTACATACCCTAACGCCTTATTCAAAATGTGAATGTGGCTCTCCATGCCTATTTTAAGAAATGACAGGTAAGTTTACTATTTATACAAACAGCAACTGAGAACTTTTACTATTGAAGAAAACATGTAAATGAGGATCATGCGATAATTTCTTTTTTTAGTATAGGAAGCGTGAGTTTCAACTCTCTTCATGTTCCCCGTACTGTTTGTTCTTTGTTCAGGAAGAGGCTAGAGAAATACAAGCTATAGGTGTTAAGCTTGATTCCCTTTTCCAGTGAGCAGTCCCTCCAGGAATTAGGTCTTCCCACCACTGCTCTTCAGTAGGACTGTAGTGTGGAGGAGGATAATGTTTTCATTGCTTGCTAGCTTCTGACTGTTGCATTTTTAATGCAGCCTTTGAAGGCACCCAAAGGAGGAGCCGTTCATGGGTCTACAAGCCAAGCACAGTTGTGGTGTTGAGATCCATTGTAGGAATTGCACTGGAGGGACAGAATTCAAGCAAAATACGATTTGAAAGGAAATCATCCCATTATCTAGGCTTTTATCACCTTGCGTGTTTTTTGAATAAGACATGGCAGTGCTGTGTTAAGTATTTGAGGGAGGCAAAAAGTGGCTGGCCATAATTGGAATAGTATGTGTGGAATCTCACCTCGCCATCAGTGGTGCGTGTCCTGGGACTTAAACAGCCTCAAAGATGTGGGTAATAACCACCTCTGAAATTTGTATAATTTCCTACTTAGGAACTTAATTCTAGGATACAGGTTAGAAAACTCTGACTAGTATGAAATAGTTATTAAACTGGTTGTTGAGGAGACATACAAACCCCAAAATGATGTGGTAATTTAGAAGGAAGGAGAAGACATATGCTTATATGTTTTGGCTTAGTCTTTCGGGTTATTTGAAGCCTGCAAGTTGTTTCTACAAAAGGTGTTCTTGTAAGGTTAATCTCAGTCTCTGCAAAGCAGGTGTTTACAGCAGTTTCCTCTTCCAACCATGTACCTAACAATAATGTGGTTAAGATCTCGCTCTGGGGCAGGCTGACTTTTGGCTGCGTGTGTGTGCCTGCACGAGCATGTCTGCAAGCTGCTCTTATTATTCAACAAAAAGAGCATATGCAGTTAATCTGAATATAGGAGAAATGCTTTGAATGTGAGCTGGGTCTTGAGTCTGTAAGAAGACTGGTAGACAGAATGGAGCAGATGAGGCAAATAAATAGAAATTGATGGCAGCATTTCTCATGTAAGCAATCAGAGCATCAGATGAACTGAATGCACAGCTGAGCAACACATACACTGCACTGTAAAAATAATATATTTTATGCTGCTTCTGTTTTGCTCAGTTTTTAATACGATTTGTTTTTGTTATACACAGTGCAAAACAGCTTTGGATTTCCTGCCAGGGATGAAACTGAACATGCTCGCAGATGTATCTGCACTGCTGGGCAAAGTAGTACTGTGTTGGATCAGTGAAAAAACCCCACATGTGGCAAAACACTACAATTCTGATTTGAAACCAGCAATAAGAAAGTAATAAAGAATGCTAACACAAAAATGTGTCAGCTGTAGACAATTGTCTAAGGAGAACAGGGGTGCTGTTATCTCTATTCCTATTAGGTGGTCTAATAGAAGATGTTATCTCTGCCTACAAAGCACAGCCTTGTGTGGGGTGAGGAGGGAATTTGCACACAGCAGAGCATTTCTTCCATGCTGCTCATTGACTCAGGAAGGCAAGAATGGCCCATGTTCAGCTTGTTTTCTGCAAGATGGCTCTGTAGCTGGGAGGCTACTTGTGTATTGCAGAACTGAGGTGTATTATATTTGGGAACATGCTCCTACAGAGTGGCTCTGCAGCACACAGGTCAGTACTTCTCTCACGTGGCTTTCACATGGAGTGACACACACACAGACTGCATAAGGCAGTGCTGGCATGTACTTGTTTCCACAGACCCTCCTACAGCAGAGGTAGTGCTGGTGTCTGACCACAGTCAGGCTGAGCAGTGGATCTTCAGTCACTGTTGTGCGTCCAGGCTCTTCATCTGTAGAGTCCTCCAAGTCAGGAGGATGCAAGTCCAGAATCTCCAACAGTGGCTTTTAATGTAACCGATAAATTGTTCATCACTCTTTGATCAAATAATGGACAAATTTTACCTTTATTCAGGAATTCTGCTTGGCTAGCTACCTTTTTTACACATAGGGTGCAAAAATGGATTATATGTGTGAAGTACTTGTGGTTTCAGGTCGATGCTCTATGAATGGATAATTCTGGCAAAACCTTTACCTGTTATGAAACTGCTGACAATCACCCTTCATCTGTTCTTGGAAAATTTGGTTCCTAATTGATTAATTAATACACACCTCTGAGCTCAAGTATTTCACATAAATCTTAGGAATATCACAGGTGCAACTTTTTAATTTGCTCTCAAAATAATTGTCATGTGATTGTTAACTTTTCTGATAACCTGCTGTATTACTAGCAGTTATGCTTCTCAAATGAAGCAGTTTTTCATGTACAAGTTCTTAGACAGAGATAATTTTATATCAGCCTGCAGTGTGCTTAAATTAATAAAACTTTCATAATTGAAGTCTAATATCAATGATAGTAATTTAGATATATTAATAATAAAAAGCTTGTATTAAAAATCATCCTTTCCTTTTTTGTATGGTGTACATGTCCCTGAGAAATTTAAATGTAATATAAAAATTGAAGTTTCCCCTTTTTTTTTAAAAAAAAAAAAATTGCATTAAATATATTCCACTTCTCACCAGAGAAAAGCAGAACTGAAATCTGGCTGAGAATTAAACACTTAAACTTGGCAATATTACTTCCTAGAATTCCTTTATTGTCTGCATTTTAAAAGAAAACAGTTAGGTCCCAAAATTTGAATTGCCTTCTTTTAAAGATCAAGGTTAGGAAATCAAGTGAGCACAATTTCTGTGTTTTAAGCATTCACTGTTCTTTTACTCTATACCCTTTTTCTAAATCTTGACATTCATAAGGCTTTGGAAGAAGGAATGGAGACACAGTGGTTACAGGACTGTGCACATGCCAAGGGAGGGATTAAAAATTCTCGGTGGTCTGTGAAGAAAACAGTACAAGTTCCAAGCTGAGATGTTCCCCGTTTGTTATTGTGTGTCTCACAGCACTAAGCACACAAAATTGTAGAGTGCTAAGGAACAACCAGGTCATATTTTGTTGCGCGCATCTCATGTCCAAGCACCTTGCTGCTCTGGGGTCTGTGCGGGTGTGCAGGTGATGCTCACAGCCCTGCAGGTGCAGATTTCCACGATGTGCTTGGCCTTTCATGGCACAGCTTTGTGCCAGCCCAGCATCTCCTCAGCAGGGAGAAGGGGCCAAGGGTGTGTTTCCTCTTGCCTCCCTCAGGCCAGCCTGCCTGAGTGTAGAAGAGCTGATTCCCATCACTTCTCTGAAGCATAAGTGACACAGAACAAGAGGATGGGGTAGGGAAGGGAAGGAAACTGCTAAGGGGAAAGGATTGAGGAGAAAGATGGGAAGGGAAGTTTCAGGGAAGTTTCAGGGAAATTTCAGGGAAGGGAAGTTTCAGGGAAGGGAAGTTTCAGGGAAGTTTCAGGGAAGTTTCAGGGAAGGGAAGGAAAAAGAAAAAAGAAAAGAAAAAAAGAAAAGAAAAAAGAAAAAAGAAAAAAGAAAAAAGAAAAAAGAAAAAGAAAAGAAAAGAAAAGAAAAGAAAAGAAAAGAAAAGAAAAGAAAAGAAGAAAGAACTCATTGATACTGAAGTTTGAAGAGGCTTGAATCTGAATGAGACTTAGCATTTCTGTTCTGTTAATTCCAAAAAATCAGATAAAAAGGAAGATATGTAAGGATAATGGAGAAAGAACAGAAACACATGACTTTGTTGCTAAAACGCAAGGCTAGAAAGTCTAATTCTATCTAAGGGTATCCTAACAGATTTTCTAACATTAGCCTGGAGAACTGACTGACCTGGCCTGGTGGGGATAGGAATGTCTCTGAGTGTGTGCGTGTGTGTATGTGTATGTGTAATGGAGAGCATGAAATTCTATTGCATATTTTGAGAAGTAGTAAGTTTTGGGTGTTTTTCTTTCAGAAAAATTTCAGAAAATTTTTCAAAAACTGTGTTTGCATACCTCTTGTTTCTTTCAGTTCCCAAATGTGTCCTTTAATAAAATCTTTTTGCCTCTTTTTTTTTTTAGTGAAGGTGTAGGTTGAATCAATGAGGCACAGAGATATAATGGCTTCTTCAAGATCTTTCTATACTTTTTCAGCACCTGGGGGGTGGGGCAGTTTCTGGGATCGGTATTTAATTTGATTTGGAGTGTTGAAACCCTGCCTCGAGAGGGATGTGCATTTTACAGCACTTGTCTGCAGGCAATGTGAGATAACTCATGCCTGAGAACAGGCTTGTGCAAGGGCTACTTTGGCCTGAACCACTGCACGTGCCTACCCAGAGCTGGAGGCAGTGGAATTCCAGAAGGTACCTATTATCTTCCTGAACTGGTTTTTCTGGAGATGGACTGAACTCCCCATGCTTTGCATGCAGTTGAACAGGAGCTTTGGGAGTTTAGCTTTGGCAGTCAGACTGAGGTAACATACAGGTGCTACCTTTGTGTTTGTCCTTTCCTGTTGCCCTGTTCGCAGCACTGTGAGGGAGGGTGATAGCAAGTCCGTTCTTGTAATAGTCAGACTCCTTAATGGCATGTGAAAGCCTATGCTAAGAGAAATGTTTAGGAGTTTACTAGCACATAAGAGAACTAATTGGGCGAACAAATCTTTACTGACAAAAGAGATAGTAAGAGGCTGATTCTAGGGACTTTTTCAATACAGAAGTACGATGTGAAGTATAGAACTTCCAAATAATAATTCTTTTTACAAAGTGTACAAATGTATGCTGGCCACATTCCAGGCACTCATGTCTATGAGTCTTCAGATCAAAAATTTGAAATGTTCTCTGAGTTCTTCTTCCTCTCGCATTATGGTCTTATGGACTTTGAATCTTTGAGTCCTGATTATCACAAATATGCAAATTTCAAGGTGCTTAACATTTTCTGAGTGACCCATACATCTGATATTTTTTAATCTAAATAATCCACTGCGGAGATTATTTCTGCTGTACAATAAGAAAGATAACTATGCAAGCTCTCTTGTTCTGTTCCTGCTTCCTGCAGGAGAATGGAAAACTCAGGATGAGCGAAACATATAACTGTTTCTAGAAACCGAAGAAATCCTTGCTCCTGTTGCAAGGAGTAGCTCTTCTGCAGTTGCAGTGATCTCTGGATCTGTTTCTTTTTCCATAAGAAGAACAACACAAAGAATACTGAGAGGCCTGGGAAGCAGATAAATTCTGCTGTAGCTTCCAAGTGTTATATTTTACTTTGCTCTTCTGAAGTATTTGTCGGCAAAGTTGTTCACCAAAGTTCTCTGAAAATTACTGATATACTTCATCTTCTTATGTAAAACTGGCTTCTGGACTGTCTGTCTCTAGACTCTTTTCTTTCCAGCAGTAAGAAGGCACAGACATCAAATGCTGTGCCATTTTATAAGAATGGTGCTCAGCACCAAAATTTTCAAGGATCTTCCTTTGGAACATGCTTGCTACAAAGAGCATTATGCTCACTTGGCAGCTGCTCAAGCTAGTTCATAACCTGTACCTGTCAATGGAAGTTCTAATAACTGAAGACATAGTGGAATTTAGCCTGTAAATAATGGTCAATAGTTGCAGGCAAATTTTGGTCCTCGGTCTGTCATTCACAAGGTGAATGAAATGATTATGGGGTTAGGGAGAGGCAGGGTAGTGGAAGAGGCTGAGCAATGAATCCAGGACCCTCAGTCTCACTGGGACAGAGAGTGCATCCCCTTTTTTTTCTTCATAATTTAGTCCTTTGGTGGGGGGTGGGAAAGAGGTCTCTGTACCCTTTAAAGTGTTAACACATAGGTAGTAACACAGAGTGGATTTAACACTGTGTGAATTCACATCTCATTGACTTTTTGCACTTTGCTTCACTTGGGAGACATTTCACTGACACTCACTTTAGTTTAGTACCAGGCAGGATTATCCTTGCAACAATATCCAGCACAGTCACAAAGATGTTCAGGTGTCGTGGTCCACATGCTGGTCTTCTCACAGGTATAGTTGGCTGTAATTTTAAAGTACTTTTTAAGGCCTGCTTTGTGTCTGCCCCACCTGGGACTCTGCAGTGGATGGTTCAGAGCTGTGCTTCAGGCTGAGACAGGGACGAGACCAGCCTCTGTTTGAAGCAGTGGGGCATATGGGGCTGTTTCTGGAAAAGATGACAGGGGAGACCAGATGTGTTATCAGAAGTCTGGGGAGAGGAGGAATGTTTGTAAATCAGATATGGGGGGAAAGGGACATTGTAGCATTGCTACCTGGGCGATGACCCTGATGATTGCTCAGCTTTTGCATCATAGCCTGGCACAGCTGTTATCACGATGATCTAGGCAGCTTTTTAACAGGGAGATACGAGATTCAGTGTCACAAAGAGTGAATTTATTCTGCTATAAAGTAGTTGAAACTGTGCTGGAAGATGGCAGTCCATTCGTAAGTGTAAATATTTGCTAATAGACCATAATGATAGTCTCTGAACCTCTTCCCCATCTTCTGCTCCAGTATCTTGAGCCAGCTGGCTGTGATGCAAATTGAGACACAGAGATTTCACAGTGTACCTCCAAACAAAGACAGAGCATGTTTCTTTTCTTAGTGTGGGAGGACATTTATCATATGCATGCTTCTCTACTTTGTAAAGGTCCTTTGGTATAGGCATTCTGGATCCAACTGTATCTGAGGTCAAAAGATTGTTGTGGAAGGAAATATAAATTTTGGCAAGTTACTACTATCCATGAAATAACAAAGTCTTGAAAAATACAGAAGATGCAACAAATGAAATTAGGCTCACAGTACCTGGGCTGTGCTGAGAAACAAAGGCTTAATTAGGGATTACAAACTGGGATATGCACAAGGCTTCAGTATAAATCTCCAATCCTGCTGACTTGCAAAAGCCCTTTCAAAGTATTTGGTTGTAGCTGCATATAAACAATAATCAGGGTAATATTTAGGCACTAATCAGGAAGACCATACATTTGTCAGATAAAAAACTAACGTCCATAACCTGTCCTCAATACCTAAAACCCTGATAATTCTGTTGTGAGGGTAGAGATTAGATTGCTCAGCTGTGACTCTGTGGAAGTTAATCCTTTTACTGCTGTTCCCATAAAATTTCCGACAACAAAGCAGTGTTTCAGTAACATCACATTACCATTTTGCAGGGCTGTGTGATAATGTTTCAACAGTATTTGCAAATTACTGTTTTTGAAGTTACTGCAAATTACTCTTTTTGAAAGCTGAAGTCAGAAAGATCTCTGCTGACCGTAATATCTCATTTTTGCCCAGGACATGTGGATATTTGGTTGTTGGACTCTGCCTGGGGCTTGTATCTGTGTTAGTAGAAAATCTACTGAGATGCAGCTAGTTCATAGATGTATGTAATATTACTTGATATTCAGCCTGCTCTGAGCAATCCTATGAATTTTTACTGATTTCTATTCACAGTTTTAGCAAGTGTGTGAAAAATATACAGCCTATAATTATATCTACTTGTGCAAAACAGAAAATTAGAATGATTCGTCTCCCTTGGAGAAGTTCTTACATTAAACATTTGTTTGACAGTTCTTTGAAAAAAATTACCTTCTCCTATTTTCAAATAGCATTTGAAATATTTTTTTCTTAACCTTTCATTAAACATGAATTAAATATTTGCTTTTATACTAGAATCGTAATTTTTCTCTAGAGGTTTTTGTTTTCATTAATGACCCAGTATGTCTGTATCTCCTGTTTCCGTAGACAAAGTTTGATTTGAAGTACTGTGAAAGATTTTGTATATTCTTAGTTAAGACTCCCACATAAAGGCTATATAAATACTGATATGGTTATACACGTGCTCAGCTTCTTTTAAATATCTGAACAGTGTAGCTGATTGCTTGTCATGCTTGAAAACTGAGAGCAGAGGCTACAAATATGCCCCCTTCTTCTCCCATTTTTTATTGCATCGTGTCACATGCACAAGTAAGCTCATGGTCAGAAGTACCTGCATTTGTTTCTTTTGTCTTATGGAGTGGTCACAGTCTTGCCGTGCTTCAGGGTCCGTGTTTGCCATCCTGATGAGTGGGAGAATGCCGGGCTTTGGGCAGGCGATCCCTGTGGAAGCTGCAAAGCTGGGTGGGACTCTGTGCATGGGAGCTGTTCCTGCTTCTGGGGCAGCGGGATGTGGGTGCCCACATCCCTCTGGGTGAGGAAAGCACATGCTCCTGGCCTCGGGGTACCATCAGCCCTCTCCAAAGGCTGCAGATACAAGGGAAATTGGCCATTAGGGTAGCAGGCAGTGAGGTGTAGTGAGTAGATGCAGTCTTCTGCATTAGCCTTCTCACTGACTCTAAGCTGCCTTTGATTTCTCCAAACCTTAATGACAGAGTGGTTCAGAGCCTTTGCTAAAGTGATACTGGACTTTGTGTTAACCAGGAGTGGACACCAAGATTAACAGTCAAATTCAGTTCATTCCCAAACCTGAATATTAATGTGGTTTTTTTCCTCCTTCCACTCTTTCTCAGGCCACAAAAGAGTGTGGTTGTATGTAAGTGCTCCATCATCTTACTACTTCTTGCTACTCTGTCCCCTTCCTCCCTGCTGATTTATAACCCGGGTTAGAGGTGTTCAGAGGACTCCTCATCAGGGATGTGGCATAAGGGGGTTTGCTGACTGAAAGTCTGCAGGGCTGAGCAGGAAGTAAGCTCAGCAGCAGTGAAGTTCTGCAGAATTGGTAATTCAGCTGAGAACATCTTATCAAACCTCATGTGATCTCCTTTTCAGGAGCTAGAATAAATTTTTCTTTTGCACTTCAGTTGATCTGAATTTGATTCTCTCAGTGATGAATGCTGGGCTTTGGGTAATCAACTCTCTCTCTTTTCTGTTCCAGAGCTCCAACATGGGAGGCAAACTGAGCAAGAAGAAGAAGGGATACAGTGTCAATGATGAAAAAGCTAAAGACAAAGATAAGAAGGCTGAAGGAGCAGCAACTGAGGAAGAAGAGACTCCAAAGGAGGCTGAGGATGCCCAGAAAACCACAGAGACCACAGAAGTAAAGGAGAACAACAAGGAGGAGAAGGGAGAAAAGGATACTCAGGTCGCTGCCAATAAGACGGAAGAAAAAGAAGGGGAGAAGGAGAAAACAGGGACCCAGGAAGAAACCCAGAAAACAGAACCTGAGAAGTCGGAGGCTGTTGTCGATGCAAAAGTAGAGCCACAGAAGAACACTGAACAGGCACCCAAGCAAGAGGAGCCGACCGCTGCCTCTGCTCCCGCTGCCAGTAGCGAAGCACCCAAACCCTCTGAGCCTAGCACCGATGCAAAAGCTTCCCAGCCTTCAGAAGCCACAGCTCCCAGTAAAGCAGATGACAAGAGCAAAGAGGAAGGGGAAGCCAAAAAGACTGAGGCTCCCGCAACGCCTGCAGCCCAAGAAACTAAAAGTGAAGTGGCCCCAGCTTCAGACTCAAAACCTAGCAGCAACGAGGCTGCGCCTTCTTCCAAGGAGCCCGTGGCAACAGCAACACCTAGTTCGACTGCTAAGGCCTCGGACCCTGCAGCCCCTCCAGAGGAAGCGAAACCTTCTGAAGTTCCAGCGACTAATTCGGATCAAACCATAGCAGTGCAAGATTAAATTGGACAGCCTGTTGAAACAACCACTTAAAACAACCTGTGTCTTTTTTTTATTTTTTCAGCTATACTAACTCATTTCAGATCTGAAATAGCAAATATGTATTGCCCAGAAAAGAAGGAGAAAAAAAAAAAAAAGGAGAAAAAATGAAAAGGATGTCCCATCAAGTTGGGAGGGAGGGAGGGGGGAGAATCCAAATAGTATTTTTGTGGGGAAATATCTAATATACTTTCTGCCAACTTGACACAAGTCCTGGATTTAAAAAAAAATTAAATAAATGGATGTCTGAAAGTACAGCACATCTTTTGTATCTGAACTGCTGTAAATGCACTCCATCAGTGTATCAAAATCTTCTTTTTGTTCTGTAATGGGGTTTGGGAGTGATGCGTTTGATTCTACCCACTAGGTTTGTGCCAAGGCAATCAGATCTTTATGAAAGCAGTATTTTCTGTGTTTTTTTGGTTTTTTTTTTATTTACAGCCTTTCTTATTTTGATATTTTTTTTTATGCAGTGGATGAATGCCAACTTTCAGACAAAACCCACTTAGCTGTCCACATATTTCTCAATGCCAATCCTCCAATTCTTCCTCTCCAAATATTTTTTGGGAGTAAAAAGCATTCTCATCCTACTTAGCCTACCTAGATTTCTCATGACGAGTTAATGCATGTCCGTGGTTGGGTGCACCTGTAGTTCTGTTTATTGGTCAGTGGAAATGAAAAAGTCTGCGTTCATTGCAGTTCCAGTTTCTCTTCCATTCTGTGTCACAGACACCAACACACACTCATTGGAAAACAAATGAAAAAACAAAATGTACAATGGATGCATTGAAATTATATGTAATTGTATAAATGGTGCAACAGTAATAAAAGTTAAATAATTTAAAAAATAAATAAGTGTAAAGACTGATTAAATCTTCACTTTTACCCCTTGAGAACTAGGCAAAAGAGGTTCTTACACTTAGAGAAGTATTACGTCTGGGACTGTTTACTTTCCTATAAGTAGTCACTATCCAACAGCCACAAGTGCTCCCAGGTGAGGTTTGAAGAAGTGGCCAATGAACAGTGCATCTCCTATATGTTTTATCTTAGGCAAAGAAGAAATGGCTTTTGCCTGTCTTAATGTGAAAAAAAAATTTCTCTCTTGCTATTTTGAAGAGCCACAGGCATGCTGACTGGGTTTTAACTGGGACTAAGACAGTAGATTTGATAAACTGATCTTTTAAAATGAGGCAATTAAATTTAATCCTAGTCCTATTAAAATATTTCTGAAACACTTTGTTCTTTCCCCCATTACTATTTTGTAGGAGATGAACCACAGCTGCCACAAAAGGACAGTCCTGTGTATTTCAAATATGGATAACCTTGTGTAGCTGAGCAAAGTTTAGCCCAGCATAAACATTTTTCACTACTTTTGCCTATTTGCCTCATTTTTATTCAACAGAACTGCTGAGTAATTGCAGTTTCTGCTGAGTGGTGTCATTGCTGGATATGGACAACAGTTTCGGTGCAAAGCCCAGGATTCACAAAACTGGCTAAAGCAGCATATTTGGCCTGCCCATTAGTAAACTTTTAGGCAGAGCAGAAGTTCTGAAAGAAATGGGCAGTGGTAAATAGAAACACAGCTGGTACACATATGAAAAGGAGGAGCAGGCTTGTATTTAGTAAATAAAGAATATGGTGTTTTAAAATGGTATAAATTATTTCACATGCTTTCTCTCCATGCAGTGAGGATGATTCAGTCTACAGACTTGCGTAATATTAATCCTAACTTTTTTCAGAAACACGAGCTTCCTATACCATGCTGGCAATACTGTTACGCAGCTGTGCACCTGGGAGATGCTGACTGGAACAGGCAAGGGTAATTCTGTTGGGTTTAGATCAGGTCATTCACTTCCATACATCTGGCACTACCATCAAGATTTTGCATCCTTAATATGATGGAGTCAGTTTCACGCGTAACACTTTAAAATGAAGAGGATTCTTTTGCACAGAGAAAAGTCAGCTAAATACTCTGGCTTAAAAACAAGGCAAGATTTTTTATATTACACAGCTGAAGCACTGTGAGGGGTTAGGCAGATAACACTTTTGCAGTAATTTACCAAGATTTTTGCATGTGTAGCACAATATACAGCATCCTTGCGCAGCCAAGTTTGCAGCTTTCCTGCATACCTGTAACAGCCCTCTGCCATCGTTTCCCAGAATAGATGTCTCCTGGAAAGGGAGAACCTCTGTCCACAAGCACAGCATGAATTTGCTTGAGATGAGTCTGGGATAGAAAGGAGGATTGCAGGGATCCTGTGCTACTTTGTGGTGATGTAGTACTGAATTACCCTGAAGCTGATGGGACTAAATCTATGTTCTCCTTTGGGCTGGAAGTTGCTGCCAGTGGGAAATAGGTATGTAACTTGTTTACTGGGATGGTATGGGAAGTTGCCTACTAATAAAATCACACGGATTCACTTTCAATATAATGTTCAAAGTAGCATCTAATCTTTATTACTGAAGTAGTTTGACGATCAAAACATGCCTTTTTTTCCCCTGAGCATTTTTCAGTTGGCATACTCAAAGCTGGTAAGATGCTGAATGCAGTCTTACTTTAATTCTTTGAGATAATTAAAAAATACCCCTGTGCTCTGCAGCTGTATCCAAACCCAGCAGCCTCTGCAGCTGTGGACAGCAAATTCTTAACACACGTTGCTGAGGTTCTCATGACCTGCTTGCTGATGATGCTTTCATCCCACAAGTGTCAATGCTACAAAGAAATGCTGTGCCCCACCTGGCTGGAAATCAATAGCATATGATCAAAAAAATATGCACTTGTGTCTGGGAAACCAAGAGGCAGCAGAGCCAAAGATCAGTGCAAAAGTGTTCAGTATTCTCAAAAAATGAAAAAGGAAAGTGGCCACATGATGTTTTAAATACTTTTCTTAATAGAGAGTTCTGCAATTTTTTTTCATAGTTGCTAAAATTCTTAATATATAACTGCTGGTTAAAAGGCATTCTGACCAAGGCCACTGTTCCAAAATGCTCCCATTCTTTACCTACATATGCAGGGAAAGAGATAATCTCTGTTCGAAGATCTTATGAACTAAGCACATATGGTTAATAGAAATGTGATGGATGTTGCTTGTCTGAAGTGCCATAAGAAGAGGTGGGAGCCTAGAGGCCTGCTTTTCTTCAGTCCAGTGTCTCATCTCCAATATACTCTCTTTTTTTGCATTATAATCACTGTTTAATGACAGTAAAAGTATGCTGAGGATACAGAGCTAACAAGCATGTTAATGCTCCGAGCGTAAGCATGTTGCAGATAACCTCAAGGGACCCAACCCGTTTGTGAAAGTGTGCCAAAGGAATAGAGAAATTCAACCCTGGGAAAGAACCTTCTCTATTGTTTAGAGCCCCTACAGAGACATGTTTGCAAGGTCTCCCTTGTTTTGCCCTGGAGACTGTCAAGAATCTGTTGCTTTCTCTTCAACAGGAAGGTCAGTGCCGTTTACTTTGCTCATACTTTGCTCGCACTTGCACAGCAAAGAGAAGCTCAGATGCTGTTAAATATACAGCAACTTTACCTTTCCTTTTTCCTTTTCTTTTCTTTTCTTTTCTTTTCTTTTCTTTTCTTTTCTTTTCTTTTCTTTTCTTTTCTTTTCTTTTCTTTTCTTTTCTTTTCTTTTCTTTTCTTT
>WEIT01039203.1:1476-29616 GCA_013389985.1 Dryoscopus gambensis | reverse complement strand
AAATGTGCTGAGTATGAGTGCCTGTGTAAGAGCAACTTACCATGTGCTTCACAGCAGACACAATCTGGGAGAAGATTATTTTACACTCTGTTTCTAGCAGCTTTCCTTCTGTACTGATTTTAGTGAAGAGCTCCCCACCTCCTGCATACTCCATCACCAGGTGCAGTTTTGAGAGCGTCTCCACCACTTCATACAGCCTGATGATATTTGGGTGGTGCAGCTTTTCCATGCTGGATATCTCACAAGACAGCAAACGTTGAGTCTTCCGGTCTAGCTTTGTCTTGTCCAAAATCTTAATTGCAACTTTCTCTGAGAAGAAAAACATTTTTCTATGTTGTTAATGCAATGGGTACAAATGGTAATACTGTTTACTTACAACAATGCTTGGTTGTAGAAGTGCAATAAAATTTCTCCTCATCAGTATAAACTAAACTGCAGGGGCATACCTGCACTCTTCCATACAACCCCTGCCCCCTTCTGTCTATGCCATCCTACTCAGTGCTGCGGTAGCTGAAGGCTGGTAGAGTATTGCAAGGGCTGATCAAATCATCTGCTGCTTTGGTGTGATTTGCTGTGAGGTCTGAAGGTACAGCATCTGCTTTTGGTGTCCAGTGCTGGTAGAGAAAGTCTGTGCTTTTGTTGTTAGCTCAGAGCTCCTCAGATGAGCCAGGTACTTGGAGACTAATGGAGGTGCTAAATTTGGGTGCTTTGTTTCAGATCAGACAGACAAACTTGGGGGGAATTTAGAGGCTTTGACTATTTTATTCTGAGCAGTGAATGAGAATAGGTCGCAGGGATCCTGGAAGACAGCAAATCTAGCCAGCATATGCTGTTCTGGTAATGCAAAGCTGCCGTTAAGTCCTACATGTTTCTGGAGCATATCCACAGTGAAGCTAAGGGCCACAAAACACATACATGTATCTGCGGCTGCACCACATCACTGGGGTAGCTCAGAGCAGTATGAGTAGGTCAACCACAATTGCCCTTAGGTTTCTGTATTAGTCTGTAGGTTACAGCTTTTGTCTTCACTCTTCTGAATACAGCTGGTATTTGAAGGATTAGTCTGATTAAAACAGGTTTACAGTGGCTTTGTATAACTTGTCAGGACAGCAAAATTAAAATGGGTCACAGCAATAAAAACAACTATTTATTCCTGGCAAGAAGGGATTTTTGGTTTTTTGGGGGTTTTTTTCCTCAAGACTATCTTAGTCAAATGATTACAGATTTCTTACTAATTAATCACTCTTAATAAATCTTTCAGAAAAAATTTTCACCTTGGTTTCTAGTAAACAGGAGTAAATTAGGAAAAAAAGGTATTGTTCACTTGTTGCTGTAAGAAAAGAGTGAGAAGGCTATTACATTTGTACACATGTTCTGGTATAAAAGCATTCAAACTGTTTTTACTGAATGTTACAAAGTTTTTAACTCAAGTTTAGTATTTCAACCTAAAGGATACTTATGCATGTATCTGTACAGATTAAGAAAACTCCACATTTGGTATATTTACATTTTTTAGTATGATATATGCATCAATTAATGTCCCTACTGAAGTGCAGCAGATGCTTGAAGGACATGTGATTCTTGTGGTGGAAGGTGCTGAATTATCCCTTGATGTGCCTGTTTTCAGGAGTCTGTGCTGAGTACAGGGCAGTTTTCCTGGCCACACTGCTGCTCTATGACTTGTTCCGTGCTTTCTAGGGAGCCCCTCAGGGAAGCAAGTACTTCCTGCATGGTGTGGAGGTGGGGTGAACCAGGAGGAAATGCAGCTACTGACAGTGGTGCTGGCAGCACTCTGACTGCTGACCTAGTGAAAGACCCTTGTCATGTAGCATGTTGATCTCCTAAACCAAGAGGAACGAGCAGCAGTATGCAGTAGGTTATATTTGCACAACGAAATGCTTACAATTCTTACAATCTCAACCATGTAATTTCATCATTACATCTTGATCTACAGAAGTTGGGGATATTTGGGCTTTAAAATAAAGTCTTCTAAGTTATATTTTTTCCCTTTCATTTTGCTGGAATCTACTTTTCCTGGTCAGTTTCCCTGCAAAGTTTTAAAAGGAAAGAGGAGAGAAAAAAAAAGGTTTAGAACTGAAGGGCCTGATCCTATTCAAACACCACCATAAATCTGGACCAAGCTCCTTTACATCTACATCACTGCAGTTGCAAATGCGTGACATGCAAAGAGACCTAGAGTGCAAAAAATCTGGCACCTCCCCTTCCTATTCTAAACTCTTCCTTTCTGCTTCCAAACAATGCTTGGTTTACAAATCATCTATTACTCTTGCTTAGCAGCTGTGCTGAACAGAAGGGCATTTTTAGCAGGCAGCTTATTTACCAAAATAACTAGAAAGTTAGAAGATATTTTGATTGACTATATGCAGTGTATGCTGAGGTTTGAAAAGTGCTAGGTGAAATTTTAGTAAGAGAAAGTAGGAAAAGGTTGGGAAATAATTTCAGGAAGAAATGGTGTATGCTGTGATGGCGGAAGGAAAAAAATACAAACAAAACCAAGTTAAAATTGCTTTAAAGAAAAAGCAAACTGGGTGCCTGGATGTTCCTGCTTTTGCAATTTGTGTCACATTAGATGGACTTCTTGCTAGCTGTAAATTTTTGATGCTCTTAATTACTTCTATTTAGCTATGCTCTCACACTTCCTTTGACAGCTGGAAGACATGTAAAATAAAGGTTATACAGGGCTTAGGAACATTACAGACCTTAGCAAGAAACTCCACGGCTTTCTGGAGAAAATCTCAGTCAAAATTCAGGTTAATATAGTGGGCAATGCCCCTGAGTAACACAATACACATAGAAACATAAATCAGAAAAGACCTCTAAGATCATGAAGTCCAACATGTCAAGCCCACCACTTAATGGCACCATCTACACATCTTTTAAATACCTCTAGGGATGGTGACTTCACCAGTTCACTGTGAAGCCCATTCCAAGGCCTGACCACCCCTTTGGTGTAGAAATTTTTCCTAGTGTCCAACCTAAACCTCAGCCTTTCCTGTCACAATTTGAGGCCATTTCCTCTTGTTCTGTCCCTTGCTACTCGGGAGAAGAGGCCAACCCCCACCTGGCCACAGCCTCCTGTCAGGCAGTTGTACAGAGTGAAAAGGTCTCCCCTGAGCCTCCTTTTCTGCAGGCTAAACACCCCCAGCTCCCTCCACTGCTCCTCAAAGCACTTGTGCTCCAGACCCTTCCCCAGTTCTGTTGACCTTCTCTGGACTCATCTAACACCTCAATGTCTCTCTTGTAGTGAAGGGTCCAAAACGAATGAAACACAGGATATCAGGTGCAGCCTCACCAGTGCCCAGTACAGGGGGACAATCCCTGCCCTGGCCCTACTGGCCACACTGCTGCTGATCCAGGCCAGGATGCCATTGGCCTTCTTGGCCACCTGGGCACTGCTGGCCCATGTTCAGCTGCTGTCACCGGCACCCCCAGGGCCTTTCCAGCCCCTCTGTCCCAGCCTGAGGCACAGCCTGGGGTTGTTGTAACCCAAGGGCAGGACTCAGCACTTGGCCTTGTTGAACCTCCCACCACTGGCCTCAGCCCATGGATCCAGCCTGTCCAGATCCCTCTGCAGAGCCTTCCTGCCCTGCAGCAGGTCAACACTCCCACCCAATGTGGTGTCACCTGCAAACTGACTGATACTAATCAGGGCTGGCCCCAATACTGAGCCCTGTGGAACTCCACTACTGACCAGCGCCAGATGGATGTAACTCCATTCACCACCACCCCCTAGGTCCACCCAGCCAGCCAGCTTTTTATCCAGTAAAGAGAGCACCTATCCAAGCCATGGAACATGGCATCCACATCATAGCACCAAAGATTTTTCTGATGTTTTCTAAACAACCAAGACAGCCCTTGTAAGGGAAACAGGGTTTGTCATCCAGTATGATCCTGAAGTTTTTTCCTCTCTCTTTCTCTCTCTCTCCCCACCTCCCCCTGCTAGAAATCATGTGTCCTGCTGCAACAGATCACAAAGGCAACAGAAAAGCATATATGTGTAATTTTTACAAAGTCTCATCTTAGTAAAAACCAGAATTGTTTCTTTTCTTGATACAGGATGACATTTAAGGAGAGACCACACTTAAAACTGGCAGTAACTGAAGAGCTGAACAGCACTCTGACACATATACCACCCTCTACCACAGAGACCCAAACAGCATTAATGATGAAGCCTTTTATTTACATAATCAGATTTTAAAAAAGACTTGCACTCATTAACACTGTGCAGGAACATGATTTCACTGCCAACACAACAATGTGTATCTACTGCAAAAAACAGAATCCTCCTGTGGGTGGTGATGGTGAGTGTGTATACATGAAAGCCTGTGTGCATGTTCCTGTTCTTCTGTCCATGTACTGTATGTTATTAGCACAGAGAACCTCACAGGCAGAAATGAGTCAGAAATTGTTTATCTTTCATTCTTCCTTCCTCATGGCAGTTACAAACTTAGCATCAAAAAATCAACTCCTTTTCCAGTGAACATTTTAACCAAAAATCTTACAAACAAATGAAAGAACAAACAAACAAAAAGCAAACAAAATTTGAGAGATTTCCGTTGAAAAAGAACCTTTTCCAGAGAAAGTTCAGTTTTGGTTTTGGTATTTAGTTTGTCTGAACTTACTGTATTCACTGAAGTTCAAAATTTTTCCATCAGCTCTATTCAGATACTAAAGCAATTTGTTTTCTAAGCAAGTTCAGCAAATAAATTCATCCAGATCAAATTTCTAACTGCCTTTCATTAGCGTGCCTCATGTTCCCAGTACAGTAGCATTTCCAGCTTTGTAAGCACAAAACAGTTACCGCTGGAAGAAAAAAAATATATCACAGGAGAGGAAACAACTTGTGGGCCAAGTAGAACAGAGATGCTTTTCTGAAACAAGCATAACCAAGAAATCAACACACAGTTAAAGCAACGCTTGGGTGTTGGCAGGCTTAAAGGTGAAAAATTAAGTAACAAAAGTTCTCCACTTAGATTCCCAGTGCAGCAACTGCTGCACTTGAGGGATAATTGTGAGCTTTCACCCCTCTTAGATCTGGGCTGAAAGAGGTGATTAGAGAAAATAACAATAGATAATACAGTTTTGGGCCATATCTCGTTCTCTCACCTGTAAGAAGATGAAGGGAAGGGGAGCCAATCAAACTGAAAACTAAGGACTGTGAGAAGAAACACAAGATAGTAGTGTACAAAGATACAGAGAAAACTAGTCACCCTGATGGAAAACAACGATTTCTATTATTGTCAGACAAAGGCAGAAGAAGAAACAGGACAGCTGATAATTAAAACAAGAAAAATAACTGTCAATTCAACACAAACACCAGTTTGGCAATACCAGAGCTTATTTCCCTGCACCTGTTCCTCCCACACCTATAGCCCCATCCCAGCTTTTTACAGTAAAGAACCATCAGCAAATGAGTCAGTAAAGTGGGTGTAACACTTCTCATCAAAATTACTGTAAGCAAATAAAATTTTTGTCCATACTAGTAAAATTTGTGATGAAACAAAGGAAGCCTTGCTACCTCTGGCTGCAGAGAGGAGCATACCTACCCCACTGTCCCAGGCATTCATCACCTGTATCCCTGCAGGCCATGAGCTGGGGCAGGGGAGAGGGCAGATGGACAGGGCAGGTTGTAGGAGGGGAGGCACAACATGTCACTCCAAAGTGTGGAGTGTTTGAGCGACAGGATGAGTTGTGTTAACTCCATGAAGTGCAGCAATGAACTTCTCCTGCAATAGCTGCCATCTAAAGAAAATGTTCCTAGTTTCTTTAAAGCCTAATCCAACCCTGAGCGTTTAGGTGTGACCCTGCCTATAGACAAACTCAGCAACATTAAACATACATACATACACTATATGTGAACTTAAGGTTCACACAGCATCTTTCTTCCCATTGGAGGCCATTTCTATAGGGTACTCAGTATGCAGTGGTGCCTACCTTTGGTTAGGGAATGAATTCCAAGCTTCACTTGTGAGAAATTCCCACTTCCTATTTCTCCTCTGACTCGATAGAAGGCAATTCTCTTTCCCAGGGTTAATTCTTTCACCACTTTTTCATTATGAGACATATCCTGCATTAGTTTCTCAAATGGGGTCAGCCTGCGCTGTCTGCCCTCTTCATCTCCTTCATGGCACTCCAGGTACCCATCATCTTCTCTGCTGTCCTCGTGATGCCACCTGGAACAGCGGTATTTTCCAAGACTTCCTTCATTCACATATCCTGTTGTCATAGTCTATAGGGTAATCACTTCCCGATTTAACAAGACGTCCTGAAGTTTACATGAAGTAACTCTGTATGAATGTGCAATCCTGCACATTATGGACACTGTGACAAATGCAGCAAAAGAAAAAAAAATAGCAGCTTACAGAAAGTCCAAAGACTAGTTTGAAAATTTGTAAATTTGTTCAAAAACAAGTCTGGCACATCTACATATTGCACGTCCTGTTTAAAATCAGAGATAAAACTGGAAGCTGTATACATCCATTCCTCACTAACAGATTTAGTGTGTCAGGATCTTCAGCTGCAAAGTAAAAGAGGCTTTGCAATTAAAACTGCAAACTTTGTGCAAGAAAGCAGTGGGGTGCTCTCTGTCTACGCAGTACATTTGACACATGCAAAATATTTGACACAAATTTTCAGACTTTAGCTTGATGCTTTGAGAACTAACTTGATAAAGGTCAAACGGAAAGCTGATTGACTGCTCCAAATAAATCCAGATACTTCTAGTTAATATTGAATAGCTGACCTTAAGAGCACAGTTCTCCTTGATTCTGGTAAAAGTCCAAAAGATGACTGTAGGGATTGCCTTTGATTCATTCTTCAGCCTGTGAGCTTGTCACTGTACCTTGGAAATGTCACTGTGTGTTGAAGCCTTGCTGTAAAAAGTACGTTGCCCCTCAGTTTCTTTCCCATGGTGTGTTCAATAAAGCAACTGATTCTGGAAGATGACAGGAAAAGCATAATCTGTGCACCAGGCAAAACAAATGCTGCGCCTCAGTATCCCTGCAGTCACATGGCAGGACAATACAGGATTAAGTAACTGCAATGTCACGTTAGCCCTCCTTTATTTAGATGAGCTTTCTTTAACGCCTTGAGCCTTCTCAAAATTTTGCCAGACGCGTGGTGTTCCTAAGCAGACAGATGAAGAAAGTAATTAAAACCTTTACATAACAGCCGTACGCTTCACTGAATGACAGCATGACCCATACCATTTCACCAGTTTAACGCTGGCAGCACAGACATAGAAGTACTTACCCTAAATACACGAGCAACCACTTACGTTTAAAGCAGCACACCACCTTTTTCTTCTTTACTTTTCTTTTTTAACCTTGAAAAGCAGGAGGTGATTAGCAAGTGCTGATGATGCAGCCGCGCGCCTGAGGGTGGTGAGCTGGGCACAAGAGCTCTGAGACAGCGCAGGCAGTGGCAACGCTCACCTGCCCTGCTCTCAGCCTGCAGCACTCCTGACTGATGGACATGGGAGACACCCGACTGCCAGGGCAGATGCATCAGACTGAGGGGGAGTGAATCAGACCAGTAACTCAATGCCTGACGCTTAGGTAGACAGTCACCTAAGGTGCCACACTAGCAGAGGGCATGTGACATTTGCCAGGTGGAGCTGCCCCCTAAACCCCCCAGTCTCCTGCGTGAGTGAGGAGAGGTCAGAGGCACGATCTAAGGACAAAGAAAAGGCAGCTGGTGACGGTTTCATTAAATGGGAACTGGAATGGCACAGAAGTGCTCATCTGCTCCTTCAGAGAGGCCATGGTGACTGACCCAGCCCCTGGAACACTGCTCCTTGCCTTGAGACGCATTGAAGAAATTTTGCAAGTCACTTCACCTCTCCGTGCTGTAGGCACGTTGCCAACAGACAAGTCTGCCCTAGGCTGAGGCAGAAAGCCTGGCTTCTCCTTCCTCTGAGGGTCTATGACTCTCTCAGTCACCTCTCTGAACCAGGGATGCTTCTTACAGTATGTGCTGCAAACTTAACTGATACAGTTTGTAATTGGAACAGAGGGAAAATGTACTTCTTCCAGAATGCCTTTGTTACTCTTTTTGGCTTACTCACGTTTGAAGAAAAGAGCCATTTTCATGGTTGACAGAAACTTAAAATAATACATAATTGTATTATTCTCTGGTTGTAAACAGAGTGAAACCCCTGACAAATACTGTATGTATACATATAGCTAATGGCCAAATCCTGAAATTCTTATTACGGAAGAGACCAAGTGACAAATGAGAAAATTCTTCAGTGTTGTCCCACCAAACCAGTCTTTCTTAGCACCAAACATTCCCCCTAATTTTATTANCTTCAGAGGAAAAAATCTGTTGTGGAAGGACACCCCATCCCCAGGCAAACTAAAAAACCCTAAACCCACACCTTACATTCTGTTTTCCCTTCATTTGGGAAAAAGACGATTTCTTGCAGGATTGCCTGAATTCTGGCCCACAGTTGTTTTCTGCTTTAACCTGTTTGAAATCACAACTGTAAAAGTATTTCAGGTAATAAAAAACTCTATATATGAAACTCGACTGTATTTCAGTTTAAATGGTTGATGACACTCTAGCAGAGCAGGGCTTTGGGAAGCCACTTATCTGCTGTACACTGCCACAGCAATTCAGAGGCAGAATTCTGGCCCTATTCTGCTCTTTGATCTTGAGAACAGCAGCGCAGGCCGTCCATAAGAAAAGTCTGGAAACCTCCATGAGCAGTGTCAGGCATGCCATGTACAAACTATAAAATATTATTTAAACAAGTGTCTTTAGTTGGGCAGTGACATCCTCATCACCAGAGAATAGCTCTAACCTAGGGCTATAGCCTCCAGAGTGGCAGGTATGGACAATTCTGCTCCTGCAAAATAAGAAACACAGAACTACTACCATCTTCTGCAAAAATTATCAGAGGCTTTGCAGTTAACTGGCTGTGCAGAAAAGGCTGACTTAGAAGGATTTCCTTCAAACAGACTTGTGTAGACAAGCCCCTCCTGAATACATTCCATCTAGGCACAGAAGGCAGATAACCAGTCCACGCAGATTACAGAGACAAACCATATGGGAATGCCAGAACCTTGTGGGGACAGAGGAGTCAAGAGAAAGGCAAAACTGCATTGAGGCATCAGCATACAGCTCATCACACAGCTGAATTTGCTCCTGCAGAATTTCTCCTGGGGCTCAGCATGCTCTTTTTTAGAGCACAGCCTACCATTAATCTCCCTTTCAGGCTGGGTACTTAACTGTCAACCCTGCAACCTCCTCCACTTGGCCAGCTGGCTAGGTTTTCCCTGTCTTTTGAGATGAGCTATTTCTGTATTCTGGGTGTTAGCAGTATATATACCATCTATTTATGGCCTACATTCCTTCCTGTAATCAAACCCAGCAAAATCTATCCTGATACCATACAAAAGGGCACTGACTGTAAAAGAAAATAATTCTAAGAGAGAGGGGGAAAAACATGGAAATCAAGAGTGATCCAAATACAATGAAAGACCAGTGATTTTTTTTTCCTCCAGTCTGGCTGACTGGTGACCTGAAGAACCTATCAAGAATTTATTTGACCAAATAGCAACTTTAAAAAACAAAATAAGAGAGCAAAAGAAAACCAAAACCAAACCAAAACCACTATAAAAAGCAACACAAGACAGACTGAACAAATGTATCAATCCTTTAAGACCTGTGCCAGCCTAACAATGCTGTTGTTTAACCTTGTTTTTCAAACTGACATTCTCCTCCTATTCTAAGAAGCGCTAAGTACCCTCAGGCTTCAGCTGCAGGCTCAGTTTAAACCCTACATCACAACTCTAAGGAAGTTCTGAAAAAAGGGAAAAAGAATTAAACCAAGAAAGAGATCACTGGCTATACAGACTTTGGTTCCTAAAGTCCCATCTTCACAGATACATAAAAAGTGACCTGGTTTTAAGAAGCTTTGAATGGAGCACATGAAAGCACAGAAGGAGCTAGACTAGCCCTCCAAGCACTGTGTTTTACAAATTGGTCTCTTTCATTAAACCTGTCTTTCAGAGAGGCAAAAAGGGCACCCAGCTTTGAGTGCTTAAACTGCTGCAGCTCCTATTAGAGTGAATATGAAGGAAGTCACACTGGAGGGTCTCCTACCACTCAAACTGTCAGAATACCAGGTGGTTTTAATGAGGATGTCACTGGATATTGCAACTTATTCACTAGAGTTCCCTTTTCAGCCCCTCTACTGTCTAGTCTGAGGAGATGAGGATTTTTAAGATATTTCCCGGAGGGGATCAGTTAAATTTTTTAAAATTCCCCTGAAGAACAGCATGTCTCCTGCTTAGTAGATTATGTGCACCATGCACCAGCTCTGGAACAAAACTGAATTTAAAGTAGCAGGGATTTTTTTTTTTAAGTCATCTGCAAGAAAAATATTGACCCCTTTTTTTCAATCATAGTTTTGAAAGTTCAGTTGTTGCAAGAAAATACCAACAACCTAGTATATTCCTGTGTATAGAAGACCTATCTTTTATAAAAGATGAGAGCCCAGCAGAACAGTCCCCCACAACCCGTAGCACAGACCACAGGTGACACAAAAGCTCTACTGTGCAGACAGACAGGAAAAGTAATAGCTCCACTTCCTGGCTTATGCTCAAGTAATATTGAATGCATGGCTGTTGCAGCCAAAGGAAGTCAACATTTGTTCAAGATTTGCCCTGAGCATATTTTTTTGATTTACGTGAGAAGCACTCTCAGTCTTATTCCTGTGAATGCCAGAAAACAGAGAGACTATATAGAATACACCCCAGAGCTTCATGTGAATTGTTAAAAAAACCCAAATATTCAAAATACAAAATATAGCATGCTGAATGTATCACAGGCTGAACACAGACCTGTATGTTCCCAGCTCAGGTAGGAGGAAATACTAACAGGGCACTGACCATGGAGAACCTCCAGAAACAACTTGCCCTCTAATCCCAGGCCCACATGCCATCCATTTCCATATATCCCAGAATTACTACTGTTAGCTGGCACAGCATTCAGTTTGCCAGTTATTGGTTGATGAAAACCAGACATGATGAACATCATTCTTATTACCTTCCTGCTGTGCCTGGGAATACTTTGATAACAGCCACCGTGATGAGCCTGGGCTGGCAGGTGGGCAGGACATGGCTGCTGGTTCTGTGCTGCTGCACTGGGCAGGCTGGAACTACAGTCTGACCTCGAGCTGAAGTTCACAGTGTAGATGACCTGTAGATGATGTCGGAGCAGGTACCTCTCAAAGCATCTGTGGCTGTGGTTGTGACTGTGCCACAGCAGGTACACCTCTGGAGGGATTATGGCCCATGGAGGCCACACTGGAGCAGGTGAACCTCAAAGGACTGTGCCCGAGTGAATCTATGCTGCAGCCGGTGTAGCCCTGAGGAGACTGGCTCATAGATAGGGCTCCAATTGAAGCAGGTGCAGCCCTAAAGCACTGCAGACTATGGGTAAATCCAAGCTGCAGCAGGGGCTTGGGGAGCAATGTCAAACCATGACATGTCGGACTCGATCACCTTAAGAGTCTTTTCCAACCTAAATGATTCCACTGTTCTTAACCTAAGACATGACATTGTTTTCCCACACAGGGAATATTAACATATGCAGCAGCCCTGGCTGAAACAGAACATAAACACCTTCAGGGCTTCTGCGCAAAACCTCACCTACTGGCCACAGCACCAAGAAGGGACGCAGGAAGAGATAACAAACAGTTGCACTGTACTCACTCCTTCAGCACAATGAAATGCCTGTTTTACATGCCGTTATCAAACCAAAAAAAACCCAAGAAATCCTGGTGTAAAGACGAAAAAAACAGCCAAAAAATACCCCTCCCCACTGGAACACACTAACTCTTGCCTGCAACTTCTACAGTTCCACAATTCTACAATTGTAACTTAGAGCAGAAGACCACAACCTATTTAGGGACTCCACAACCTATTTAGAAGAATAAGCCTGAGCCTTCATACAGGTAGATATGAAGTAGAAGTAGAATACAGGTGCATGCTTACTCAAGTGTCCCCTAACCTCAGCAGAAAGACTGAAACCTTCCTCTTCTGGATTGACCCCACAGTCATTCTGGGATGGATCCCTAAAGGCAAAAACAATTACTTAGAACCTGATGGAACAGGATCTCTCAAGGCTTTTAGCTGACCAGCTCATTGCCAGATCTGCTGACTGAGCACTGCTCAGCACAGGTCACTGCAGCACAAAACTATAGATCTAAGCAACCTTCCACGTTTATTTAGTCCAACTTCCTTCTTGCCAAAAACAGAGATGAGAAATAGAGGAAAAACACACTGGTGTTCCCTATTCTGTGGTCCACCCCTAAAAGGTTGAAGATCTCCATGATCTTCAACAAGCAGTCACTGGCTGTGACCAGGAGTGCTACAGCCTGACCCACAGAGACCCACTCAGAGGGACTCCCAGGCTGGGCCAGCACAAGCACTCACTCATCCAGGCTGCCAGTGCCTGCACGGCAGCAGCAGCTCGGGGAGTCCTGCTGGCCCACTGACAGGCACTTCATGCAGCACTGGTGTCAGGGTGTGGCACAGACCCACCTTCCCACCTCCCCAGGGGTTATCTGCTGACAGGCTGGAATAAGGTCTTGGTGAGATGACGGAAGGCTGCACAGAGCCCTCAGCAGTCACAGCTTACATAACCTTGCCAACACGGGTCAGGTGCCACCCCGCTGGTGGAGTCTCACATCAAATCCACCATCTGTGGTGTACAGGGCATATGGAGAAGACAATCAAGGCCTAGCGATCAACATAACATAAACAGTATTAAGCAAGTATATTAAGACTTGTGAAACAGAAACTAAAATGGGGGGGGGAGGGAACTCCTTTCATCCTTCCAGAGCAATACTGATAAAACAGCTAGAAAGAGAATTAAAATTAATTAGGCTTTGAATTGTGCAGAAAATAGCATTAAAAACAAAGATAAAAAAAGAATTTATTAGTAGAACTCATTGATTTCCCAGGTCTTTGAAATACATGAGAGGGATTAATTTGAAGTCTAACTGTATTCTGAAATTAAATTTGCCCTTCAAAACTTTAGCCTGGCCAGTCTATTTTGTTTCCTTCTTTGATGTATAATGCAAATGAGGTCAATTTGCCTCAGAATTGTTCTTCCAAAATAAAATCAGTTTCCATTAAGTATGTATTCTGAGTCAACACACATGCAACAAAGTCTTTATTAGCCTTTTAAATAACAGAAAAAAAATACATCTAATTTGGTTATTTCACTAAAATTTAGCTTGACTCCTTTTTCAGTGAGAATAAAATAAATCCTCTGGATAAAGCAAGCTATAGTCCAAGAAGTAAGAAACAGGCAATACTTAAGAGTCCTGCCGAAATCACTGAAGAAATCAATCTTCACTTACATCAAGAAAATGATTGCGTATTTAGGCAGATATACATTTCTAAGAGGATGGCTTGCAATAAAATCACCCTATCATTTTCAAGGAAGAAAAACCTAAAATGTGTTCCTGTGCAAGGAAAAGAGAAAGTGTTCTGGTTTATATTGTCTATCACAGTTTTCTTTCACTACTCCCCACTTACTTACTAGTAGGGCCTTAGCAAATAGAAACAACTCTGTCTGATTACCTCTTACAAGGTAACCAAATTTAGTTGCATCACTCTATATACACTACTTGAAAGTACTGAGTACTAAAAGGTTAAGCATTTTAAGGTCATTTTTCAATGTAACTGGGCAGAAGATAAGCAGTTGATATTATTCTCCAGAGAACTACTTGAAAATATATAAATCCTGTACTGCACTTTGAAATATACTTTATACTGACTGGAGTTTCCAGTTTTTCAGAGTAATGTCTAAGACACTTGAGACTTACCCTGAGTCAGAATTAACAAAACACTGCATTACAGTAATTATATAACTTACTAATAGAAGACACAGATTTAGAAATACAGTACCCACATAAAAGTGGCAGGAGAGCAGCATCATAAAGACTGTCTGCTTGGTTTTAAAAATGCTGAAGAATTATCCCCTGAAACTGTTGTTGCAACTTCTCAGCCCCTGCCAATTTTAAATGTCCTGAAGTGACTGCAGCTTTGAAAACTTCTAGAGCTTTTAGAGAAAAAAAATCTAGATAGAAAGACAGGTATTCGTATTTTTCATCTCACTGACCATTAGACTGGAAATGTCTAGAACACACCAGAAAACAACATGGACATGCAAAACAGTCCCAGACACATTTCTCTACTAATGTGTGAGTGTGCCACATTCTCAGACCGAAGGGGTCCCCTTGCCATGCAGACCACATGCCCTTCACACCAGCTGCCACCTCTGGAACTCTATTTGGGTACCACATGCTGAAAAACTGCTGCGTGGGGCAGTGCACTACTACCAGGTTTGCCATCTGTATGACCTCCCCAAGCTTTGCAGGCACAGAGCCACAGAGCAGGGGAATAAGCACAAGCTCCCCAGTGCTGCTGAAGCTTTGATTAACCTCTGGAAACTGCTTAATGCACAGCAAATCTTCAGGACATGGCAAGGAGCTTAGCAGGAAGAAATCTGATCTTATTTGACAGGTCGTAAGTTACTAACCTCTGTGTATCAAAGAAATCTTGCTCACCAAAGACTCCTCTTCCACTGGATTGAGAACAGAAATGAAATTAGGATAGGTATTTTTGAAACTGGGAACTAGAGAAATAGTACAAAGGGAGCAAGAAACATTCAAGACAGCCTGCTCCAAATTGAAATGTTCTATCAGCTTCATCACTGATGCGCATCAAGGATACTAAGTGAGGGATATTAACCCAAACAAGATAGAGCACAACACTANCTTTTACAAGCTTTTTTTTTTTTCCTTTTTAACTGACCTGGTTTTGGAGCATGAAAAATTCATAATGCTGTCTAAAACTGAATTTCCAAATGCAGCAGTGAGTGCCAAGGAAGCTGCCAGCACATTTAGGTAACTGACCTCTCCTGCTGTGAGGATCAGCAGAGCAGTGTTTGAGGGCAGACACAGACCAATACGCTGGGAAACTGCAGAAGAGGAACACTGCAGAGCTCCAAGCAATACAGACCTTGCTACTGATCCACTGAAAGCCGGAGTCATATGAAAAGGCTGCTACATCTCAAAGCCCTAAAACCCATTCTACTTTTCATATCACATTTATGTGGATATGAAAAAAAAAAGCAAAAGCTTTCCTGAATTGAATTAATTAATGCTGATAAATTTGGCTAGCATTTAATTTCATTAGCTAATCTTATAGACATTTGTTGAGCATCTGTCCTGGAACTCAGACTATTATTATTATTACTGCTGTTCTCATTACTACTATTACTGTGAAAATGAAGGGTTATGTGAACTATGTTCCATTAGAAAGAATAGTGCAAATCTGAGTAAAAACGATCATAACATTTACAGCTGATATTTTGTTAAAATGGTAACAAGTAACACATTCAATGTTCAGGTTTAGGGAAGAGATTTTGACAAATCTGCAAAAATGGAAAGAGTAAGTAACTCAATGAAAAGAGTAAGTCCATGGTATTACATGTAACTCTGTTATTACATATAACTCTATGGTATTACACAGATACCAATTACATTCCATAGGTTCAGTAAGGAAGCAGAAAGCAAATATATGCAGAAGTACAGCATGAACAAATTTTACAACATCTTTAAGCCATAATTGACAATTCCCTGCAAGGATCCACTCCCCTGATGCAGTTCTGTGGACAACCACCATTCACAGAGCACAAGCCAAAATCCCAAGTTTATGTAGAAGTCTATAGGTAAGAGACTCCAGTTCATCACCTTTCCTCAATCTTCTCCCTGAAGAAATCTGCAGGAGAATTTATCCACAAATGTATCTGAGACTAGAGACATGCAGATGACTTTATAAGCTATTCCTATTAGACTAAAGTTCTGAAATAGCAATCTATTTTAAAATAGACAACAATGTAATGCTGCTAGCATTTCATTCACTGACTAATCTATCCCGGATTTGCTTAATGCTACACCCCTTTCCAGCAGCCTTCTATGAGTTCAAGGAAAAGCAGCTGCCTGAGTGCAGCAGATTTCAATGAAAAGGCAAAAACTCTAGTTTCATTTTACTTTGTAAAGTGTGGGGGAAAAGACAATAGGAAAACAATTAGTGGAAGTAGTTTACAACTAGTGTTTAAGAGAAAAGAGAAAGAAAAGAGAAAGAAAATGGATAGAGCCAAAATATTACAAGGGTCTATAATACTTTACTGGTGACAGTTGCTTGAGCACAACTTATTTTTTCCATTTATGACTGTAACTAAACTATAAAACCTACTGAGTGAGAGTTTTGTTGAGACATTTAAGAATGAAACTGCTGTTTAAATGGTATGTACATGAAATTATATGCCAGCAGGAAAACATATTGAGGAAAAAAAATGGCTTTAAAACCATAATGATGCTTTTGTACACTACTAAAGGCAACACACCGTGTCACTAGTGGTTCATGCGACTGGGCATTTAAAAACATGAAGTTATAAGACCTGCTAAGGTTTCTAGGACAGCTTTTGCGAATAGAGGAAAATGGGAACAAGAGGTAAGAGAGGAACAGTCTGCTCAGTTTTTCCAAACCCAGCAGGCTAACACCAAGAGGCCCGCAAGACAAAACAAGAAATGCTTAATGTTGCCCTGAAATCTGAACAAAGTGCAGCTGGCAATCCAGAAGGTCACATTCTCTCAGGACAAACTGACTTGTCAGGTGCTGTGCAGGTTAACAGCCTAGGCAGGATGTCACCTTCTGTCAGGATGACAGTCAAAGCCTCTGGCAGTAAAAGGCCGAGTTCTCATGTGCTGGGTGCATCACCCCAAGCTCAAAGGCATGATGGCAACACTTTTCCTTGAGAAAGGGCACCCTTCCACCTTCTTGATTATTAAAAAAATGCATCACAAGGAACTGTGGCATCAAGAGCAAAATCTTTTTTACTTTTCACAGTATTTTACAAACAACATTGTATCATTTTAGCACCACAGTGTGACAGCAGAAAACAGGTCAGGAAATAAAGACATGCAAAGAGTTGCATATTGTAACAGCTGTATTTTCAGGTAAAAGGGGATTGATTTGTTTGATCTCCTGTATCCTCAATCTAGTGAATAAATTCTGTCGCGCTGAACTTTGGTGGTAAAATGCCGCGACCTTCCCAAAAACGTCTCTAAGGAGATCTCCCTGTGTAACCAGCACGCTTGCACACACACGTACGCTGTCACACCGGATAGCCAGTCAAATAGTCCAACAGGGAATGAGCAGAGAAAATCTTCACATGGGGTTTTACAAGAGAGATCTTTAATGCATCCACACTCATTCAAGGTTTTCCAAAAAGTGCCGCGANTCTCACGAAGTGGGCTCATGATCAGCTCTGAAGAGGTGTATTTGAAGAAATTCTCCAGCAAGCTTCACTGAGTAGACACGACACTGTCCATAATATTACCTGCTGATGTACCAGAGCTAGAACTGCCTGCTTTGCTGGCACCAAGATTTTCAGCCTGTAACTTAAAGATTAACTGATTTTTCTGGTTCCTCCAAAGGTCTCTGACCGAATCTTCATTGACAATATTTACCCTCATGTGTTTCCATGGCAGCATTTCTCAGTGCCACAGCACTAGCTGAGAGAGAAAAATAAAGAAAATGCATGTCTCTCACATCCTCTTCATATAATTAGTACTTAAGCCAGCTAATCACACCATTTAATCTGATGACCCCATGCGGAGCTCAACAGGACTGGAAAGAGATTATTCTCATAACCTCTAAAGCACAAGGCTGGCATTATTTGGTTAACTGGGCCAAAGAACTTCATACATTTCTCTCATGTCTCTCAATATCTCTCATTTTTAAACCCAGGAGCACCCCTAACCACTGTAAAGGCAAAGATGCAGTTATTTACCATTCTACTATTTAACACCGTAGAGTTATTTATTCAACATAAAAAACCCAGAAAACCATTAATTTGAAAGCCCACTCCCAGTTCGAAGTCAGCATCAAGCCTATATCCTGCACCTCTTGCACTCTAGATATAGAATTCCACAATTTTTCACAGACATGATACAGAACCGTAGCTATACACCATTTGTGTGCATTGCTGAATCCAAAGCCAAGCAAAAAGACAACCTCTACTTGGCCATGCTCTCTTCTTGTTCATGAAAATTAAACTAGATGTGCACACAGACTTATTGTTCACCCTAGACAATGTCACAATTCCTGCTTTTTACTCCTGATAATGATACTCTTAATAGTCCTTTAAGATGTTTTATGTATTTTTCCTTTGTAGCAAAAAAAATGCACAAAAATTACTGCTTGTATGTACAATTCACTGTACAGAAGTAAGAGTTAAGCCAACCGCTTTAGTGAAGTGTTACTGTATGCCAAAGACAATCACACACAGATGACCACAAAGTTTGATAAATCGTTGAAATTGAACCTTAAAGATTGCTAGAATCCAACTGCTAGCCTGATGGATGAAATGGAAACAGTGGAATCTCATTTCTGATGAAGATGGGATCTGTTCACCTTTTCTGTTTTAGTACCAACAATAGAATTTCTCATCATGTAAGAAGTCTTAACTCCTTTACATTTACTGTACAGCACTAAATGCAAGACAGAATTCTGAGCTTTGAAAAGTTTGCAATACTACTGAATCAGATGAAAAAAAATTATACATGGACTTCTCATGGCTTGATGAAGTGGAATTTCCCTTCTTCAGCCCATATGGGAATTCCAAATCTAACAGAGTTTTCATGCAATTATTATTTCAGCGGAATTTAGACTTTAATTCTGATTTCTTACTTAGTAATTCAAGGAAGACAGAAAAAATACTGTTAATAGAGGCATTTTTTCATTCTTCCTCAGTAGTTTCACTAGGCAACCTTGTGTTTGCACTCCAAGAATCAGACAAAACACAGACATCTCTTGAGCATGTCAGTATCACTTCTGCACTGAAATGCATTTGTCAATTCCTCTATTGGCAGAATGTCTTACACAGATGAAAATTACTACAGTAGCAGATGTAAAACTTGACTGTACAAATTGTACTAATAGAACGTGAGACCAAATAAGCTTTAAAACTCCAGAGGCCTTGGCAGACATCTCCCGTTCACAGCCCTGAAAATCCCTTTCATACACCATGCCCTAAATAGTATTTACTATTGGGAGGATTAGTGGAGACCAAAACCAAAAGTGAGCTCCCAGTGCTAAAGCTGCCAAACTTCACAAAGCACTTCTGAAGGATAAAATTTCTGGGGAACTGTATTGCAATTAACTGTCATTTCACTGTCTACCAGCTGAAGCAGGTACATCTGGACAAAAACAAGTTTCATATGTTTTTAAACAAAACAAAACCAACAGAACCCAGGCCAAAAGAGCTTCTGCAAAATACTCTCATGACTGGCTCACTTACTCAGACCTTAGTGGTATATTTGAAACCTAAAAGAGGGGATTCAGATGCACTCTTACAATGTACAGAAGAATACTGTCACTGCTCCACTATCCTACAAGTATGCCTTGAAAACCATTAAAGCAAATTTCTAGAAAGCTGGAGAGAGGGAAATTCAATGACTGTGATGCTGATCGATTGAGCAATGCACACACCAAAGTTATGTATGAAATTATTACACCCTCATGTGAAGGAAAGTTAAGAAATAATTTCTCAACATCAGGCTTATGGGCACAGCTCTATGGAAGACACTTGAATAAAGTAATGTGATTGTTTAGCAACAATGAAGCCTCAGTTTCAATGCGTTTGTTAAGCACAGAAGTTTCAGCAACTCCAAACTATATTCCATAAATATGCATCATACTTTGCTTAATGTCTGCATTTTCATTCATGTGTAGGGCTACAGGTATTTCTTAACTTCAATCTGTATTTTTCTATCAAACATGTTCTCCGACGGTCATTGGATCCTGGGTTGCCAAAAACCAGCAAAGAGGATGATATAATCCACATCTGGGAAAAAGGCCAAACTCAGCTCTTACTGATGCTCCTGCTCTTTGATTCTTAAGGGAAACCCGCATTTTTTTTCTTTCTACTTAGCAAGGTATCAGCTGTTTCAAGCGATATCAAGCAGCCAAGAGGGAGTTGGGACAGAAAAGCATGAGAGATTTAAAAAAAAGCCAAAAACCAAAACCCCAAGGAAGAATAAGGACAAAGACATTGAAATAAAATACTTTTGAAAATCATTACTTCTGCAAAAAGTTGTCACTCTTAATTAAAAATGAACTGCTGTCAAGAGAAATCTCCGAACGGAGCTGATTACACTTCAAATTAAAATTAGCCATTGATATTCTGCAGCGGAGCTGACACTTTGCACTAGTACTACTTCTGAACTACTTTCCTTTCATGCTTTTTCAAAATCTGATGCTTATAGAATCTGAGCATTTTTCAAGCTGTCATGGATGTCCCCAGCCTCAGGGCTGCTCTCCAGGTGCAGCTCTAGCCTCTGGGTGACACCTGCAGAAATGCAGTTCCAGTTACAAACACAAGCCCTTAATGGTGAGAGTGCAGCTGCTCTCTGCCCTTGCTGCAGCAGCACAGGTAAAGGAAGCCCAGGCTGAATATGCTCCCTTGCCGGAGAGGGATACAACCACGCACAGCCACAAAGGTCTGCCGTGTCTGTGTTTAGTGTGGTGGTGCAACTGTGCAAAGCATCTACACCTCAACCAGCTGTGGGCTACGAGACCAGGGGCAAAGTGTCGGTAAATGCTTCACTGCTTTTCTAAGAAGCTCTTCCTAAGAGGGGGAAGCATCCCACTCAGAGTGGCTGACCATCCCTGGAAAACTGAAATCTCTGCGCTCCTTTGGCATGCATTTTGGTAGCTTAAACAACCCTGCACACTGCTGAGAGTAAGTAAAGCAAGACTTTCCTATCTAATGCTAATGAAAATGTGCAACTGGGAATTAAACGCTGACTACTCAGTGATCAGCTCTCCTTTGGTGCAGTTATGCCATGCTTGGCTGGAAAAGTGGAACTTTGTTTAAGAGAAGAGCCTCAGGCTCAGTCCTACACCACAATTTTTGTGCCTCCTGATTATCAGACCAGACTTGTGCACAAGCTGAAACAGTCTTCAACCTGAGTTGCGGAAAACCAAGTTCCTAAATGAGGATTCTGTGGAACCTGTAACCAAAGAGAAAACCCCAAACTTACACTGCTTCACCATGTGCAAAAATGAAACTGAAAATGAGAAGCACTGTTACATTCTCCTTCTATAATTACGAGCCCAGTTTCATGCTGCCCCTCTCAGCCCACAATTAACTCAATTCATGGCAGCCTGGCAGGGCAGAGAAGACAACTGGCAGTACAATCAAGCTCCGTGGGACTAAGAAAAATGGATTTTTTTTCAACTGTGCTGTACAAAAACCAGCCCTATCTACAAGCCTGCTGTAGAGAACAGGCCTGTCATTTTACACAAACACAGCCTCTCAAGGAGGCCACCGTGCACATCTGAACTGCCCCTGCTCACCTTGATTTCATGAGAGCTTTCTCAAACTCTGAAGTTCATAAGTACATTTCAGCAAGCTACAGGAAATACAATAGAAGTAATAGTATAGTAATTGCAAAATAATAAAACATAGTAATTGCAAAATAATAAAAGAGGGATCAAGTCACACCAGTAGTAGTTGTCCTGAACTGTTCAAAGACAGGTGAGTTTTCAAGCACACTCTAATTGCCTTGCAGGTAATAAGTTTTCGAAGTTCCTTCCAGATTAAACACATTCTTATGTTGCAATTAGAAGTTTAGAGTCATGATAGTATCAGCATGCATTGCTGCACAGTGTAATAACCAGATTATCTTAATGAGAGACTAAAGAGTCCTTAGACTTCTGATAGAATCTCTAAAACATAAATGACATAATTCAGACTGACTACTTATTATCAACACCTGAAAAATATGGGGCTTGGGATACTGAGGTAAGTCATACATTGCCATCACAGCAAGAAATTGCTCCATGGTATAACACTGTGTCTGATAAGATCAGAGGTGTATTGGCTGGACTCTATTTCCAGGAAACTGAACAGAGAGAATTTAATCAAGCTATTATCTATCTGCTCAGAATTGACGATCTAATTTGGAAACTGGATTAAACTACACACACAGATTAATGCACTGCTGTACAGCTGCATGGATTTATGATTGTCAAGACAACCGGCAGAAAATGTATCCCAGTAATCCTCCCTGCACAGAGCTGATCTGTCTTCAAGCACCATTAACAAGATTTATCACTAGCACAGACACACTTGCAATGATTTCATTGCAGATATCCCGACTGGTATAACCTCTCTCTCTGCATCTTAAAATACCAATTCACAACCAAAAGAGAGGCTTAGATGGTGCACTAATGCTTAAGGCAATGAAAATCCTTGGATACTATCTGAAATATGTAAATTCTTAGAAAATATCAGAGTTTTTCAATTAAGTTTGCAGGGTACTGAGTAAATTTGTGTTTATTTTACTAACATAAGAAAGTGAGTATTACCCTATACTCCCCACATTAGGTATAACCCTCTCATATTTCAAGCAAGTGATACACTGACTTCTATTTTGGATTTACCTTTCTTGACAACTTGTTTTCCTTGCAATGAGAAGAGTCTTCACTTTTACGCTGCAGCAGAAAAAGTCAGAAAACTGGACAGTATTTCAGCTCCATTACTGCCTGCTTGCAGAATTATTGTGCAGAAATATGTGTAACCATAAAAAATACCCCCAAAATTTTTTAAAAGGGGAAAATAAAAGCCCTGTAGGTATTTACAGAAAGGGTTAAGACGCTGAGCTAAATAATATTTGCCAAGCATCCTAAAAGAGAGGTGTCTATGCATGAAGGATTACTGTCTTCCAAACACACAGAAGAGCCATGCTGGAGATTTTCTCAGCATTAGCCAAGAATTTCAAAGGTTAAAGTTTATTTCCCAACTCACAGTAAACATCAGGAAGAGAAGCAAACATGCCCAACTTCTAGGGCTTTGGAACAACACTGAAGGCTGAGACTGGCCATGAAAAAGTCGTGTGGTATTCCAGCTGTAAGGAACTAATCCCATCACTTGTAAGTATGGTTCAAAATCATGTGCTGTCCTTTGTTGTGTTCTTCCACCCCAGTGTAACTTGGCTCCTGAAAAAGAGCAACAACTCCAAATGCTCCCAGAAAGAGCACCTTTTAAGCATGTATCTTACAAGCATCTCTGTCGCATGTGCTTCCCCCAGACAAAGCACCACAGCTGCCACAATGCTGCATCTCCTTGGGTCAGTACCTTGTGGAACGGGAACTTGCAGGGGCCCCAATCCAGAGCATCTCCTCAGTGGTGAAGTACAGAAAATCCTGCCATGAAGTTCAACCTACAGGAATCAAAGAAATCTCCCTTTTAGTGAAGGGCCACTAGATCAGTTTAATGTAATGTGGTTGCAGTATAAATAACCCAATTTTTTTCCAGTGCATTTAATTGCCTTCAAAACAGCATCAGTACATCTGAATGTGTTATAATGAATTATTCATATCTGCAATAGTGCAGATCCTGTGTTAGTTCACAAAATCACTGGTTTTTTCATCTGGCAAAGCTAAGGACTCCACAACTGGACATTTTTTAAATACCCTGGAGCTGCAATTTTTAAAACAACACTCTGAAAAGATTCCAAACAAGCAACTGTAAGAATAAGAAAACTGGCATATTCAAGTATTTTATTTCCTAATTCCCAAACAGATTGACTATCTAGGACTAATTAAAATCCTAGAGTCCTCACCTCTTATTTGTTGGACAAGGTACTATTTAGAAAACAAGTATCATTGAACGAAAGGCGCTTGATGATAAAATTAAAATGTTCAGGAAAAATAAATAAACTCAACCAAATTATTTGCTCATTTACATTCATAAGATTACTCAGGCCCTGGAATGGCTATAGATCTGACAAAATATTTTAAAAGAAATTACCTAGCGCAAGAAAATAATATATGTAACTTAGGACCCTTTTTGATAGAATTTTATTTCTTAAATTCAGGTGGGATTTTTTAGTATACACATGAACAAATACTCTTCTCTCTCTGACAAGCACCAGTTTTTGGTTTTCCTGAGATGGGACCACCTAAACAGGCTGGAACAGCTGTGTACCCAATGATGTCAACAAATCTCCTTGGTGTAGATGAACTGGGATGCTAGACTATATCCTTAAAGGAGCAGGTGAAACCTAAAACTACAGGTTTGCTCTGACGGGGACTGTCCCTCTCGCGCTGATGTTGTAGGAACAGGTTGCACTGTCTAAGGAATTAACAACCCAACGTAGAAAACACTGCACCGTGTCCCTGCTCCTCCCACGGAACTAATTAGTCGTGTTTTGTAGGTCAAACACGGGATGAGATTTCTTTGAATCAAAATGGTTTTTGCCTCAGGCTCCAAATAGCCCCAAGTGTGAGAGGGTATCAGATAAAACACGCGTATGCCTCAAAGCATCTTCATTTAAGTAACAACTGGACCGGAGGGGCTCACACCCAAAGACCGTTCAGGAGTAGGAAGATGCAGGATGCTGTACCCATAATCTCGTCGGGAAAAATCGGGAATCCCTAGGGTTGGAGGGGGCCTCTGGAGATCATCCAGCCCAATCCCCTGCCAAAGCAAGATCACCTGGAGCAGGTGACACAGCAACGTGTCCAGGCGGGTTTGGAGTGTCTCCACGATTCAACTTCGCCAGTGTACTTCCTCTAGGCAAACGAACACACATGGTAAAGCAGCAGCGACGAGGTATTACTGAAATTACCAAAACACCTCCGGCGGCGTTTCGGCAGAGGCTGGAGGGGAGGCTCGTCCGTCGGCCTGCAGCACCCGGCCCTTGGTTGAGCTCCCTNGCCCGGCGCCGCCATTTGCTGCTGCCGGGCGGCCGCGCCATTTCCCCGCCTCCCGGCGGCGCGGCCCCAGGCACTCCCACAGCCCAACAACCTTCCCTCTTCCTTCGGGAACAGCTGCGGGCGGAACGGGGCACGAAGGACTCCAGCGCCATCAGGATGGGCTTCAGTCACTTGGGAAGGAAGTTATAGGGGACGGGGGAACGGCCCTCTGTGGCAGAGTAATTTCTTGAGGAGAGCCTTCCTCCACGTCCTTCAGGTTGAGGAGGGGACACCGTGCTCTCGCCCAGCCTCACTGGGAATCGGGATAGGCACCACTGGGCACAACCGCAGAGCACCGTTCCTTCCCTACAGATCTATGAACTGTTGTTTAAAAAGAGAGAGCAAACAGAACCAAGAAATAGCCCAACTGTGCTTACCAACCACGGCCTTTTTGTCAATCCCATGGAACTGTTCGATTTACATTCGACTTAAAAATTACACAGAAGTTAGTTTTGTTGGTCAGACGCACAGTGAGGTTGTTCCTTTAATTCCACCAAGACAGACTTTGTCTATATGCATATGTACCTAAAAAAACTTTATAGAGCTAGGCAGCTAAGCAAGCAAGCCTGTTCCCTCGTTATCAAAATACAAGCTGCTTATCAGAAGCCAGGTATAAATATGATAGCTAAAATTTACTCTCACTAATAATGTTGGGCCACATCCTTTCCTCTGCACAGAATCTCATCACAGATTACTTGCATCTCAGAAAACACAAAACATAGTAAAAAAAGAATGCAAGTTACATTAATCAAATTGTTTGAAATTTTAATTGAGATCCATGTTTCTTTTGCAACAGTTTCTCAAAGGCTATGAGGAAACACATGAATAATTTTGGATGAAACTAAGTAAAAACACAAATCCCAGGAAATAGTTCTGCATTTGAAGATGGAATAGAAAATGCCTGATTTTAACTAAGACCTATAGTACTACCAAGAGCAGTAGGGAATGTCCTTGCAAAAATTCTTCCCTTCATTTAAGGCTTCAAAAATAGTTTCTTCAGGAGTTTGGAGCACCTCTAACCTCCAGCAGTAATTAAGACGTTGTTAGCATCCTTGACCATAGCAAACATTTTCTCAACAACTCTAACTTTACAGTAAAAAGCTATTAATCATATTAAAAATGAGATTGATCCTTAACACTGGAAGTTGGCACGTAATTGCCAGTCACTCAGTTGTTCCTAATAAATTGGATGAAACAAATACTGCAACATTTAATGGTGGGTATTGTTTTATTGTCTAATATTGATTAAACTATTTACACTTCTACTTTTCAATCCACAGTTTAGCACTCATACCTATGGCTTTTACTTTTATGTTTAGCACATCTTTTTGTCAAGTGTCAGAATTTCATTTCAAAAAAAACAAGAACCTGATACCATATAGACAAGTCTCTATGTTTATGTTTAAACATATTCATTTTCAAAAATGATTATTTATAAAAGAGCCTGCTCGGAGCTTTCTTCCAAATCATCATGTTTATCACAGCCTCTACCAAGCTTTTCCTATTTATAAGTGTCCCTTTTAGGGTGTCTTGCTGCCTCCAAGTGAAATATTTTCCCTCCCTCAGCCCCCCACCTCTCAATTTAATGCAAAAAGAAAATCAGTAACCGACAATTTCAAGCAAAAATATAAAGCACTATAACATTACCTACATTGCCTTTTACAGAACTAAGTTCTCAAAAACTCTAGAAACTTTGTGGAAATTTAACCCACTCAGTGTTGAAAAGGCACAGGATTTTTGTGCTCAGAGACCTCCAGCAATAGTGCTTTTAGCCCAGCCTGAAAGTTAAGATCTGAAAATTCACAGGTACGTAACCGCCACTTACAGCAGAACCCCTCAGATTTTACTGATTCTCCTACCGCAGACATCCTGCAAACCTATACAAGACTTTGCTTCTACCTCAAGAGGAAAAGAGGTGAAATTACTCTTACGTATGCCCAGGAATGGTGTAACAATGATACAAGCTATTCATTGCTAAAAACCTCACAAAGTTGTCCATGTCTGTGGTAGTTTCTCTTCCATGGCACGACAAGAGTGGGAAAGTATTTTTCACATATGAGAGAAGTCTAATTGTACACGAAGAAAGCTAATTTTGGTCCACTTGTCCAGCTTCCTATGGACAGCATATTGGAAAGGTGAGCAGTGACAGTTCAAAAATCAATGTAAAAGTTAACAAAAATAATTTGGTATTTCATTCTTAAACCTGCAGTGTCATTATTTGTCCTAGTCATCCACTTTTGCATTCTGTGTGTCCACTAATTGTTGTGTTTTTAAGTTTTCAGCTTGTTCATAATGTTCCTTATCTGGGTCATCTGTTTGCTTATGTTCCTTTTCTTCTGCTTCTCCTTGATCAACACTTCGATATTCTACTTGTTCAAGGTCTGTTCCATCTATAAGTTCTGCCTGTACTTCTTCCATCTGTATTTGATTTACATGCTCAACATGTAACTGCTCCACATGAACTTCAGCACCTTGTTCAGTCTGAATGTGTTCAACTTCCAAGTAACTAATCTGCACCTGTTCCTGTAGCTCCTCCATCTGTGTGCCTTTCACTTGATTGTCCTGTATGAGATCTTGGTGCATCTGTTCCACAGTTACCTGTGCGGGATCCACCTGTACCTGAATTACTGGTAGGACATGCACTTGCTCAACTTGTTCTATTATTGTCATTGACGTTACTGGTTCAGCTTCCATAGCTTCCACTGGAAGAACCTCTTCTGTCACTAATAGTTCTGATATATTGTGCATGTCTTTGAGATGCCTTCTCAGCTCACTGCCTTGCATAAACCACAAATCACATAAGGTACAGTGGTTGGGTTTGTCACCAGTGTGTATTACCAAGTGGTCTTTGAACTGATCCCAGCTGTTAAACACGCTGTTACAAACCTGAAACAAAAGATACAGTGTGTTAAACAGTGTCAACAGAAATATGACAAAATAGAGTGCCTATCTGAGATCACAGCTTCACATCATATAGCTTCTTGTTACTTAGATTCAAAAAACATACACATTAGAGGTAAAAGCTGAGGAGACAGCTTCAGATGAACAGCAGAGTTGATATTTATTTATTCTTTTTTTTTCTAACAATGGCAAACTATTTTGAGTTGTGCATACATAAGATACCTACAAAATTCATGAGTCAGTAGAGCATTTGAAAGTTTTCTCATGTGAAATTCCCATACAGTATCACACCCCAATCAATCCGTGTCTGGCACTAGAGTTTTGAGTGGAAAAATATTAATGCATTAATAGTGTGCAGTGAAAG
>WEIT01039194.1:1811-26540 GCA_013389985.1 Dryoscopus gambensis | reverse complement strand
TTAAAAAGTAGGCTGGCCACAATAAAGGTATTTAATAACTTGCAGGGATAAACCCTATTTAGCATTGATAACAGTAGGTAAAGGGTTTCTGTTTTTTGGCCATCTCAAGTGATCTTCCACTAGGACATGACCTTCACAAACCTGGATAAAATAACCCAGAGGCCAGGGACTGAGCAGCCTTTAACATGTCCTTCATCATCCTCAGGACCAGATGTGATCTCCTCTCATCAAAGCTGAGGCATCCTGGCAAGGGCTGAAACTGTCAAGCTGTCAAGCCAAGTAATGCCCATTCAGGAGATAAACAGAGAGCTTCTGTATCCAAGCTTGGCAGTGTAGCACCAGATTTATTTTCAAATACAAGATTAAGAACAATAAAAAATAAACCTCTTCACAGAGATGTTTTGACTGTAAAATATAGGATTCCCCACTGCTTACAGACCAAGACAAACTGCAGTTCATCTCATTTCAAGATGTACACATGAGACAGTTAATATCTGTTGCTTCAGCTGATACATGGATGAACTCAGATCTAATTAAAGAGGTTTCAGAAATAGCACAGACATAAAAGTCATTTAGAACAGATTATTTCTAATTGACAAATTATCCTGCTACCTCTGCAGAATGGGCAACATATCTATTTCCTGTAATACTGTAACTTTAAATAAGGGAAACAGAAAACATCTTGCTTAGGCGTAAGATCAATAATTCTGAGCAAGGAAAAGACAATAATAAATAAGAGAACAACTTCTTATATGCATCACTTCCTGCTCTAATTAAGACCAACTGTCCACTACAATTCACAAACATGTTGCAGGTGTGGGAAGTTGCAAAACAGATTTGTTTGGCAGGAGTCATCTGGAGGGAGGTCAAAGACACCAACTGCGCTATGTACTTGCTGGGGCCCCTCTCTTGGCTTCCTCTAAGGCTTACCACTTGGTAATTCTCAGTCATAAGTTCTTGGTGTGAGCTTTTATTTAGAATTGACCCAAGACTCAGTTACTTGCTGTGTGAATTGAGACAGCTGCCTATACTTTGGACAAGTACCTTCACTTTTGCCATCTGTCCTTAATCACATGACAAGTATGAAGAAGACAAGATAAGTCACCTCTGTATGCCCCAAGGAGAGATGAAATTATTGTGCACTTTGAAGTCAGCTCTCCTGAGTCTTCTGCAGTCCAAATGTTTGTACAAATCACTAGAATGCCTTCATCACCATAAAAAAAGCATATTAATAGAAAGCAACAACAATAGATTGAGCAACTCAACAACACACACAGGGAGTCTCTTGCTGTGTACATTGGAACTACCTATTGATACCTATGTTTCTGATAGTTCTACTTTCAAACCTCACAAGGACTGAAATCCTGCCCCAGTTTAATGGCCGTGTGTCTGGATAAGCAGAAGGTATTGTTGCTGTCTCATCGCATCGCACCATATCACACCTTAGAATGAGATCAGGAAACCTTATTTTGCCTAAGTTCGGAAATTGCCTCTTTAGTGGTGTCTTCTCCACAATTATTAAGGTGTCACTCCAGTCCCTTGTACCCTGCATAGCTCTGTCCTCCTCTTCCAAATAAGCATGGACAGAGGAGGAACATAACACTGACATTCAGGCCCACCTTACTGCCACCAACCTACAGGCCAGGTTAAAGAATTTTTAAAGAAAACTGTAGGCCCATACTCTGGCCCAGAACTGGAAAATGTGCCTTGGCTCAGTCCAGCTGCACATGATTTGGTCCCCCTGTGCTCCGAAACCAGGCTGCATTATCTATCTGCTGATAGGGAATGTTCCCTGGCTGTTTTAGCTCTGGTCCTATATCTGTACTTGATTTGGATAAGCACTGGTCAGTGTGGGATAGCAATACCAAACTCTTAATACTAACCTGACAACAGTTTAAGTGTGCTGATGTAACAAGGCAGTGCCAGAAGAGCCTGTGTGGTAATACAAATGTATTCTCAGATACAAAACCTGAATCCTTCTGATCTGACCTAAGTGGGCATTGTCTGCTGGTTGGCTTGCATGTGACTTGTATTTTTGAAGGAGCAGTGAATAAAATGCTTGTTATTGGGTTGCTGTATTCCCTGTTTTCCCCCAAACTATTTTAACTCTGAGGGTCATAACTAGGCTGCAAAGGCACAGAAGCAAACCTGTTCTATAGGTCTGGGGAAAAAAAAAAGATAATTTCATTTTTAAATAGGAGGATTTTTTTCACCCCCCTAGCCAGAGCTAAGGACTGTTTGACTGTAAAATTCATCACATTATTATTGTATTAATGATGAAGAAATGGCAATTATATAACACCATTAATCTAATGGTCCCAAAGTAAAGGGCAAAAAATTAGCAATGTGCCCTGGGGACGCTTCCAGTGGAATACTGCAAAGAGCAGGACAAATCAATGAAAATTGCTTCTGGCTGTTAACTTACAGCTGCTCCATCCCTACTGTTCAGGCAAGAGCCAAAGCAATAAAAGGCTGAGGATGGAACCTGAAAAGTAGCCAAAAGAAGGCTTCTCTGGGAAGTCTGTGTTCTGCTCAGCCTAAGGAATGTTTTATTGTCCTGTATGGTATCCTTTAAGGAAAACCTGCTGTGTAACTATGACAAGACAGCTGAATCCATGGTCATTAAGCCGAGTCCTTTAATATCATCCACAAAATTTAATGTTTGTTTGGCTTAGAGATATTGGTGAGAACAGGTTGTCTAGAGAGGGTGCTATTTCCCTACCCTTCCCCATGGTAGCAACAAGCTACATTTGCCTAGTTATCCATCTGCTTACCTCTTTGGCTTCTAACTGCAGTTTACTGCCTGTACATGCTTTTATGCCTTGGCTTAAAATTTGTCACTTATGCATCAAGTACTGATAAATAGTGCTTTTTAAGCTTCCTGTCAAAAGTACCACATCCACTATCAGGAAATTGGAGTAAGACAAGTTCTTGAAATGAGATACAGTTTTTTAGCAATGAGAGTATTTAAAAGAGGAAGTAATTTATCTGGGGATGGGGATTCTCAACTGCATAGAATGTTAAAGTCAGAGTCAACATTTTTCTAAGAACTGGTTTAATTCCCAGTTTTGGAAAAGTTCTACAGCTTGTATATCCTGAAAATCTGGCTAGAAAAAAACTGTCCGTGGATTTCTGGCCTTAGAATCTATATATTTATATGGACTTCGGTACAGCTAAAAGTGGAACCTTTAGTTTTAAACTCCACGGGATTGAATTAAGAAAAAAATACTTCTTTGTGCTCATTGCTGCCTGAGGTAACAGCACAGTCACCAGTATAAGCTTTATTGTCATTATCGCTGAATGCCATAAACTAGATCTCAGAGGTTTTGAAACTTTAAAGTTCTACAGAATATAATAAAATAAAATATATATTTACTTTGGGTTTTGATGAACCACTCCTCTTTTTTTTTTTTTTAAATCCAGATTTTCAAATTTTTTTTACAATACTAGAAACATACTTTTAGAAAATGAAGGCTGACACTCTTACTGGAATTGCACTATATCATAAACTGTGAATTTATGACAAACAAAAGCCCTACAAGTCTCCAACACAGCTTGTGATAGGCCACAGAAGTGTTTTCAGTTCTTCTCTTACTAACGTTATACAGACTTCATGGGGTGGTTTGATTTCCAGTTATTGCATTGACTTTTTTCTTTAACAATAATCAAGTCCACTTAAAACACACTAGCAGAAAGATAACTTTCAAATATTTTCAGTTCAATATTGCCAAACAATTGATCTTCAAGTGTGGGACTTGTCTTTACTCCAGTCAACCCCCTTGAGTTCAAATCACACGTGTGGAGGACCAGGCATAGGCATGTTTTGTCTCAAACATTCACAGGGAAATTATTTCCACAGGGAAGTTGTGATCAGCTGAGCCAACTTCCTTTTCTGCCTTGACAGTCATTCTCAGGGTGCCTGCCTCCATTTCCCCACCTTCCTGTCCATCCATGGGGCAGGACCAATGTGGGATCTAAGGACTGCAGATGTCCTTTCCTCTCCCCCTCCCTTGCCTTATCTTGGCAGTGTGGGGCTATCATACTCTACTCCTTACTTTGTGCTGAAGGCTGTTGTTAGAGTTGTGAGCTTGTTGAAGTGTGTTGTAAATGTCAAGGGCTTGTTAACTGACACTTGAGAAATTTGTGGATTGGGAGCTTGGTGAAGTGTGTTGTAAAAGTTAAGGGCTTGTTAGCCAACACTTTTGAGACTAAGTAGTAGGCTAGTTACCGGAGTTAAGATGATTATACAACAGAAGCATAAGAATTCTCTGACATGTGGACTGGTGTTTTTGTTCAGCCTGACAAGAATTTGTAGCAAACATTGTGCCCTGTACCCAGTGGGTCATGATAACACATTGAAAACTTTTGACAAGATTTTGAATTGGATTTCTGTAGTAAACTGAATCTTCCGCAAGGTTGTCCATGATTTCAGGAGTGGATATTTTGTTATTCTAGAATGCAGTAACATGTTTACATTAAGAAGGCAATAAGATGTTTGCCTTACTCAAATATTCTTAAGATAGATATATTTCTGTGCAAGAAAATCCTTTGTTTCAATGGAATACTCCTGTAGTAGAAATATGGTAATAAGGAACTCAGAAGCTGATAAAAGAAGGGTCACAGGGATCATCAAAATGTTTTAAATATTTCCCCACTATAGAGATTATAAGCCTCAAGTGGCTACAGTTTTGGCTGTCAAATTTCTCTCTTATCTGAAAGATATTTGGTGAATATACTTTGAAGTCTCCTGCAGCCAGGAGATGGTGTATCCTCTAAGAAACCTATTCTCAGAGATAAGAAGCCAAGTGCACATCAGAGGTGATTAACAAGAAATGTATAATCTCTTCTAGTGATGCAGGGGGCAGGTGGAGGACAGTGCAGCAAAAGCGCATGGAAAAATAGTCATGGCATATCTCTGTGCGTCGCACCCTGAACATGCCAGTGCCACAGCCAGCATTATTGCAGTGCCTGTCATTGCTAACACCCGCCATGAAATTGCCACCGTCATGCAAGTGCATCCATCAGTCCAGCTCTCCCAATCTGGTACCAGGGCAACCAGCACACCTTGACTTTGGAACCGCCCTCAAAGCTTCCTTGTTCCTCTGCATCCTTGTGCAGTCTTTTTTAGGGCACGCACAAAGAGTATCTCTGCTGTAACTGTAATTGCAAGTAATTCTTCTTTAGTTCTAAATTCTAAACCGTTAACAGCAACCCTGCCAGGACCATCTTGGCAAGCAGTGTTGCCATTAATACCACCTTCCTTCACGTCCACTGACACTCACAGACTTTAGAGTTGCATTGTTCATCCCACAGAGTTTTTGCCTTCTGTCATCTATTACTTTCAATTGTAATTCTTTTTACTGCATTTGCAGTTAGACTTCAGTCTAACCACAAGAGACAGAGTTATGCATTAGTTAATTTACTGGGTTCTGATGCACTGCACAGTTTGGTTCCAATATCTGGGGTAGCTCATTAAAGACAGAATTGGATATCTCTGTACTACAGTGCAGTATGCAATATGGACAGCTTAAAAAATATTAAATCAAACACTGCAATATGGCAGAAACAATGAATGGCTGAATTTCCTGCAGCCCTACTAAAAATAAAGTATTAAATATATGAAACAGCCACAAAAAACCACATCCTAACTATGATGTTTTATGTCTATACTTGCAGGTTAAAAATTAATCATTTTTATCAGTGTCAAGGTGTTATGTTCTCAGACTCTAGAAATTATATTTCACAGGCATATATTACCTATCAAGCAGTATATACACTTGAGAACGTGTTCTGTCAGCCAGCTATCAAATGGCATTGAAAAAGTGTAAAAGAAAATTGACATTTTCCTTAGCAATGTTAAACTTTCAGATAATTAACAAGTTCTATACATTTTTGGTATACAAGCTGATAGCAAAATGAAACTTCATTTTCAGAAGGCTGTTGTGGAAAGCAGTAAAAAAATCTCCCAAGATTTCAGACCAGTCAATCTACATTCACTTAAGACAACTTGGATTATTATTTTCTAAGTTTGTATCACTTTTTACATTTTCCAAAAGTATAGTCTGAGAAATTATCAAAGACCTTTGAAAAATGGTTTGGAGTTGTTTTGGTTTTTTTCCTTCAGGGAAATCTTTTTTTAACTAGCAGGCATTTTTTTGTATTAAAAAAAATGCTGGTTTTCAACATTTTTTTTCCAAAGCTAAGAATCAAACTGAAAAATGAAACCAAGAAGTTTTGCCTGAAAAAATAAGGGGACCTTAATTTATTTCCCTTGGGGTATGAGAAGGAAGCAACAAAAAACCAAAAGCAGCAACAACCCATTCAAATGATGTGGAATCTATTTCACATTAGAAATTATGTTGAAAATTTCCAGTAATCGATAATGTGTTCACATAGCGTGTATAATCCTCCACTTCTCTTTTCTTAGTTTCTGCTCCATTGTTCTGTTACAAAATAGAGAAGTCCTAAAATAAAATATTTAGCAGCAAGACCAGGCCCCAACTGTCTGCAAGGTTACACATGTAACACCTCTCATCTTTCCTTGAAAACAACAGCTTGGAATCCATGCTTCTTTGTACACCATTTTCCTACCAAAAATCCTTTTGTTCTTGGCCTCTTACTTTATATTCCTAATAACTTCTTTCTACTTAAGTGTCCAAAGTGTCCAAAGGCACACTACTCTTTGCTGCTGGACAGGACCATAGTTACCTACTCACTTAGTAAAGACCACAAACCCTTAATACTACCGTGGCTTTCTTCCTAATACAGTAAAAATTAAGCAATTAAGATTTTCTGCAAGCTAGACTCATCTTGTTATGAGATCAAAGTTTACACTGACATTTTCAAATGTGTAATTACTTTCATTTTAGAAATGCGCATTTGTATCAGGAGGCTGCTCCTGCAATGTCAGCTTGCACAGGAATTACAGAAACACCTTCCATAGAAACCTTACATTCTACAATATCTGCCATTATGTTGTGTAAGACTTTGGGCATGCAAGGGCAAAGCCGGATCAGAGACGCAGCGGAAGGGTCTTACTGATGCATGAAGGAAAAAAAAAAGAACAAAATCAATAACACACATAAGTCACAGAAAGTTTCCACAGAGTTTTTTTCCTGCCCTGCCACCCAAACTTCAAAAGAGAACACATCATTTTGTTGTCCCAAGCTCTCCAATCCCAAGAAAAAATGTTTCTGCCAATAATTGCTTTCAAACTAGACTGCACAATGTGGTTGTCTTTTCATCACCTTGACCAACCTGAAAATTCCCTGCTCATTCTAATACTTCATTTAAAGCTTTCTTGGCCTTCCCTTTTTCTTGATTAAACAAAGCATAGTTTCAATGTTAAAGCTGTAAAATCTAGGCATCATCCAATATCTCCTTCCCTGAAAGAAGCTTGATCACAAAGCTGGAGCCTCCAGTTTGTTAGGAAGTAAAATAATGTCAGGCCGTTTGGTGCATTTTATGTCTCATGTAATCAAGGTTTCTTAACATATTGCTCATGTACAGTAAAGATGGGACAAAGTGACCTTGATATGCCGCTCTAGGTAAACTGGGGATTACCTGTAGTCTAGAACCAAGCCTCATATAATGACAGTATGCGAGTTTCTCAAAGCTTGTTCTTCTGCAGGCAACAAGAAAAGTCTTAGATGGTCGCTGTCATTGTGAAATTTCTTCCAAGTCTGAAGAACAAAAAACCTGCAATGTGCATATGTTGACACTGCCAGTTACACAGATTGCCAGAGTACTACCTTTACCATCCTATTTCATGTCTTTTTTTGAGGAGGTAAACCCAAGAATAAATACTTGAAGACTATTTCTTAATTCCACAGTCAAAACATTTCTCATTACAGTTTTGGACTCAAACCCGTTTCCAAAGTTAAAGCAGACAACTGCTAATTCCCTAATATATCTATTCCCAGTATTGCCACTGATTTCTCTGGGGCCCTGAGTAGGTCACTTTACTTTGCATCTTTTCCCTTATTTCTAAATATAATTATAAACATAAATTAAAAACTACTTTGACCTCGATTATCAGAGGTATTGACCTTGATATACCCATCTGTCAGTAAAAAACTCGAATACAGGTCTCATTTCCAGGACTCCCAAAGGAGGAAAATTTGACAGAACGTTTCTTAGGCTACTGAACCCCAAACATCTTTGGAAGGAATCTGTTCTGAAAGCAGTTTATCTGACTCCAAAGCACTATTTCTTTCCTGCTTTTAATTGTCTAACTCTGTTTCTTGAAGGACTCCAACAGATGCTTTTGAACTTGAAGAACATTTCCACAGAGTAGCATTTCAGCTGTTACAATACAAGTGATAAGCCTTCCAACTCTTTATTTTTTAATTCTTATAACATTCCTATTTTCATGCTCCCCCCTCTAACTTCTACACTGCCATCAGGGCCAGAATTGCTCTAATAATTCACACTGACATTACAGATACTATTAAGTCTACATACTTCAATGAAATTGCCTCTTTGCTGTCTCCTTTATGGCTTATAAAGATCCCTCATGGCTCACAAAATCCTATTTTGTTGTGGAATCTGTTGCATTGTCCTCCACAAACCATATCCAAGGCTAAAGAGATTTTTTCCATGAATCTTCATGCTGATACCCGGCAAGTATTACACAGGACAATGAATGCTTTTTATTTCCTAAATGTTGGCCTTTCTTGTAATTCACTCCTGGATGTCACTGTAATTCGGAGCTGATTCTCAGTAGTGAGCATAAACACAAGTAAACAGTAATTGTACGATGCGGCCATATGGAATATTCATGAAAACTGATTCTGGAAGAATGAACATTCACGACCATCTGTATGAATTCTTTGACATGCAGAGGCACTCTCCATGGAAAATAAAAGGAAAGTGCAGCCTCTTCAGTGTTCATCATGATCATGTATTTTTTTCTTCATTCTTTACCCACTCCTGCAGGATCTGGATGACCTTGTAAAGTATTCACCCAAAATGAACACTAATCAGTCTGAGGTAGCGCAGGTCTCCTCAGCCACTAGTGCAAAGCAGATGAGAACGAAGGTGCAGTAGATGCCCTTTCCTGAGCGCAGCACAAAGTGACTGGATATTGTAACAATGCAAGGTCTTTCCTACTCTGCTACTAAATAATAGAGGTCACTTCAGAAATGCTGAGCAGAGAGAATGCAGAACCATAATTCCCAGAGAACTGGAGCTGGGTCTGGCCTGGGCACCTCAGAACCTAGAAATTATAATACTAACGTGAATTTGGGAGTGTGATATAACCAGTAGGCATCAAAAAAATCGATGCATTAAGTATATTTGTCTTTGGGACAGTCACAGCTGAAGGGGAAACATTACTACCATACATTTTAATAAGGTGAATATTTTATTCACTGCTTAAGATACGTTGGCTTTACTCTTTTATCATTGCTAGATACAGTAAAGAATTATTTTTCACATATTCTGTAAGGAAGCTTATTTTACTTGGGCCTTGCCTTGCTTTGCCTTGCCTTGCCTTGTCTTGCCTCACCGTGCCTCGCCTTGCCTCTCCTTTCCTCTTCTTTCCTCTCCTTAAATCACCTAATAGGTTGATTTTCCATTTTCCATTCATGGTGCAGAGACCTGTAAATGCTGGCTGTTCAAATCAGCTTGTATATCCAGTTTATAACAAGAACTATATTTGGAGGCATGCTCACTATAGGTTCCAATCCTCACTTGAAGCTCAATCATGAAATGCTTTAAAGCATCATAAAGGAAATTTTTTTCTTTAAATTTAGAAAGTTCAAATTTAAACAGTTATTAAAAACCTATTTACGCAGTCTCCTGTTCTCAAAATGAAATAGAGGAGAACACTGTTATCTGAAAACCAGAGAGTGGAAGGATAAATCAGATTTCTGAAAGACCTTTCATTTTAATAGTCCCGTTTGTTTTTAGTAACACAGGTATGTATCTTTTACGATGTCATTTTTATCTTAAAAATTCTTCTTTAATCTATTCAGTTCTGTCTCTCCCGCCTTGGCCTTTTTCCTCCCACTCTGAGGATTCATAATGCTTTTTCAGCCATTATCTTTTCACCTAAATAATCCCTCATTTTCCGATTCTCAGGAGCAGTGTCTCAGCTGAAAGCCTAATCCTGGCTGCTGCCTATAATGGCTCCCCAGGATAAGTAATCATCTGAGCTATTTGACATCCACTTACGTTGGCCTTACTAGGACAGTAGAAGGATAGGGTTTTGTGCTTCCTAGCTTTCTTTACTAGCTGTATCTTCCTAAACGAACTCCTGCAGGCTTGTATGGCATAAGCAGCACTGGCTCCCGGAAACCAGATCAGTGTCTTTAAAGAGCCTTTAGGTTCATAAACCAAAAAATATCATTAATCAGGAAAGAATTATTCACCATTGTCTTCCCACTCAGGACATATGAACAGGACATTTTATTAATCAATACGTGTTGTCTTCCACTAGTGTGTGATCAGGCACGGTACCTACTTCAGCCTCCTCTCAAGTAGCGCCCATACAGAACAGGTTGGCAAAGATCCAGTATTCTTTTATCTTTTAATGCAGAACTCCATGAGTGTTTCAGTAACTTTTACAAATTTAACTTATCCTCCCCAAAATACTTCTACAATTTTTTTCTCCACTGTCCTTTTTGGATACCTTCATGCATGTAATTTTTTTCACCCTTGTTTTCCATGCAGAAACCCAAGAGTTTCCAACACTTAATTTATAGCCTCTGCAGGATTTGTTTCCTATATCCTGACAATCATACTATGATTACTTGTTGCCACAGTACCAGCTCTGCAATTTGTGTGTACTCCAGGATCTCTCTGCTCAGAATCACTGAGGGGGAACAAAACCAGGCTGTGTCTGGTTCTACCTGTAACATGTAAGGGCACAGATATGTTTCCCTATGCTCGAAAATGTGAGGGCAAAAAATTACTTATATGATTCTTTGGTGAATGTCTATTTGCAGAAGAGCAAAGGACCTACCCATTTAGAAACATGGGAATTCATTATATCTGTCATTTGCCTTAATTCTCTTCCTTTTCCTGCTTTAAGAAGGGAAGCTTTTCAGTAAGGTATTTTTCCTTAGAAAGGAAAGAAATACCACTCTAGGTGAATCTGTTATTTGCCATTGGCAAAGAACCCTGAAGATATTTGTCAGAAGCAGAGACTATACAGATTTCTGGATACACATATTTGATAACTATAATATTCCAGTGAAATCAGAAGCAGCTAATGAGCAGCCATGACTGGGAGAAAAGCAACGTTATTAAATGTAAAGTATCAAGTAGTTTCGTCAACGCTTACCACATGTTTTGAAATATATTGTAGAAGGAAATCTACATGAATCTACATATCAAACCATCATCTATATATCAGAAATTGTCTGCTTCGCTGAAGATTTGAAGCTGTTCATTAGTATTTACTAACATACTTTTGATAGTCAAAGCACCAGTTAACCAGGCATGTGGAGAGCTTGTGGCTGGAGCACTCCCTGCAGGGTGAGCTGCTGGCCAGCAGGACAGGGATGCAGGCTGGGGAGAAAACTCACTCATGGCAAGTAAAACAGGATATATGGCCCTAATATTTGCTAATTTTTTTATAAGTTACATTTATTGGGCATGTATCATGCAGGCAAGGGCAGAGATGCTCTCACAGGATTGATGAATCCTTTTCCCAAAAATGCCAAGGGCCAGGAATGTTTAAGTGTCTCCAGTGGAGACCTTAAGTGTCTCCAGAATGAAGTGATGACTGGGCAAATGTAATTGTAGGTGCATACACTCTTCTGTAATGTTAGGTACTCAATCCTGCTTGTAGCAGGTTGGTTAGGCAGTTAGACTGTGCCTGTGAAATGCTCACAGCTGGAGCTGAACTCACAGCTCAAGAGCCATGACTGGAGGATGCAGAGGTTGCTGATGCTGTCAGCTGTCAGAAGAGGTTTGTACGGGAGCAAAGGATCACCAGGGGAGCTCTTCTGTACTTACTGTATAATGTTCAAATCTTCTTTCCTCTGCTAAAGATAGCAGAGATGCCAGTTTAATTCTCTTTTCCCTATTTGATTTATTCCATTTAGCAAATAGATGGACTGTTCTCTTTTCTCAGAGATTATGTCAGCTTTGACATGTTATGTATTTTATGAGTTGATATCTGTCTTTAATGGGTACAATGAATTTGATTCTGGCTTGGTCTGATTTACCCAGGTGATTTATGTGGTGATTATCCAATATCTAATTGATGGATCTGACAGGAAATCTGTCCCATTGGAATAAACTTGGGCCGACTGATGGACACAGGTGAAAATTTGGGTTAGGACGAGATGTATTTCAAGGCAGTGAAGCACTCAAAACTCTCTGATCCATTAGTATCCTTTAGCTCAACACCAGTATACTTACAGTAAGGCACTGAGCAGAATGGATGTTTTTCCACAATCTTATCTATAACAAAATTGTAAGCCAAGACCAATATGGGAGTTAATTCCTAACAAATTAATACAACCCTCTCAAGTACTTTCACTCATACAGTCTACTCAAAGTTACCATTAAACCATTAATTATTCCTCAGCTTTTTCAACCCTCCACAGTTTGATGATACCAAGAAATGATGAAAAGAATTTGGGTCTATAGTGATACCGGTTTCAGCAAAGACAAAATAATTTTTTAATTACAGCTTCCTTGTTATTAGACTCTTCCAAACTTGAAACACCAAATTCAGGGTTTTAATTATGAAGTCCTATGCATAGGGGATAAGTTTCAAAAGTCTTTCTCTTAAGACAATTTTTAAGCAGGGTTGCTCCTGTTTTTAAACATAAGTGTCTTTTCATCTAAAACTCTCTTTTCTGGTTTGCTTTCTTTTAAGGTTTGCTGAACTATTTGAAGCCATTTATCTCATCCCCTATGTTCAGAAAATTAAACAGCTTGCAACCAGTTTTTAAATTTCAAAATTCATTCAGTGAGGAAAAGGCTGCATTCTATAAAGAAGAGAGAAGTTGTACATGATCCATTTTCTCCTGATGACCATGACATCTGCAGCAGCAGCACTCCACTTTTCTTTCCATCATTACAGGACACTGTGTAATTCTGTTATGTAACAAATAGTTTTCAGGTTACTAGTTTCTAGTGATTTGTGGGAAATACACTGTCCTGGTCTAGAAATCAACATGGGATTTGCAGAGAAAAGAAATTTTTTTGTTACCTCTACTTCACTTCATACATTTTATTGCTGAAGGTTTGCTACTGACCAATAATAACTGAATACTCTCTCATGTCCTCCAATTCAGTTTAGAGGAAGTCTCTGGAGGCCATCTGATACAAACTTCTGCTGAAAGCAGGGTCAACATATTTAAAATTCTCTGAGATGAGAGAATTCTGCAAGAATGGAGCCTTTCCAGGCAATTCTGATAGAAAAGATCTTTTCTGATGTAGGAGACATTCTAAACTTAGTGGTAAGATCCCTATCAGGAAAATTTTAAAAGATACTTAAGAATCTCTTTTTGCTTTTCTTGTTGCCTTTTTCCTGTTACTCCTTCTCAGCCTTTCACTTTCATCAAGCTCACATGAAGGCAGTGTTCTGGGGAAAAATATTGGCCATCACCAAGCTGTATATGGCATGGTGCACAGGTTTCTCCAGGCAGAAGGCCTAATTCTTTTGCATTTTTAAACTGAAATTGAGAAACATAAGAAAAGTGAACTTCCCAACCGACCCCATGCTCCAGTTTTAGACTGACAGCTCAGATTCACTAATTTATACACTGTAGTTTATCTACTTTAGTTTATCCAAAATAATGAAGAGCTTCTTTTTAACAAGACAAAACATGAAAATATGAATGATAAATGAAAATGCAGAATCATAGAACTGGTTAGGTTGGAAGGTACCTTTAAATATCACCTAGTTCCAACCCTGCTGCCAGAGACAGGGACACCTTTCCCTGGATCAAGTTGCTCAAAGCTGCATCCAACCCAGCCTTGTACAATCCCTGGGGAGGGACAACCACAACTTCTCTGGACAGCCTGTTCCAGTGTCTCACCACTCTCCTGATAAAAAATTTCTTCCTTATGTTCAATCTAAATCTGTCTCTATCAATTTAAAACTGTTGCCTTTTGTCCTGTCACTATAAGCCTTGGCAAAAAGTGTCTGTCTTCCTTATAACTATCTTTAAGTTTTGAAAAGCCACAATAAAGTCTCCTCAGAGCCTTCTCCTCTTCAGGTCTAATGCAATTATTTAGCACAATTTTCAAGACAACTGGAAGCTGTAGGATCCAAATAGAGCAAGGAATTCAAGTTAAATTCCAAGTATACAGATTTGAAATAATGCTTCACAGGGCATATTTTGTGTATGGATACACTTTAAACAAGACTGGATAACAAAGCTTTCTAAAGACATTAAAGAGAATGTAACTTTCACCAGTAACTTTCACCACTGTCCAAATTGTGTAAATAAACAAGGAATGCATTGTTTAAGAAAAAGGAAATTGTTCTAAACCAGCTGCTCAAGAAATGGACTAGAATAAAAAAAGTTTGCTTATTATCCAAAGAAATCCCATGAAAACCCTTAAAAACAAAGTTTAAAATAACTTTTAAAATAAACCCTTAAACAAAGAGATGATCCAAAACAGCGTAGGAACACTATTTCATACTATAAAGAGCAGAAAAAGCAGTCTAGAATCTAAATTAGAGGTCAGTGAAGAACTGCCACGCTCAACATTGTCCCAGTTTCTTTAAGTGAATTTTAACAACATGTCTGCATAGACAGAGGCTGGCTGTTGTTAGTTCATTACACTTTCATATGACAGAAGAAGAAAATCTACAGTGCAGCAGTATTCACATGAACACTCTACTAGATAGAGATAAGGAGCTCCCCAAATGCCAGCATGTTTGGAGAAGTGACCCTAGAGAAAAGCATTACTTCTGCTGACCTGGCCAACAGGGACTGATACACCAGATAGAAAATACTGAAAGTCAATCAAAACAACTGCGTAAATGGGAATCCCTACCTCTCCATCAAGATTTTTTTAAAAAAAATCAGTGCTGCTTTATCTTCACACACTTTAGTAACTAGAAGGTATTTCTAAAGTACTGAGAAACCAGAGATTTTCCACTGGGGAAAAATCTGATGCTTAAACAGAGACCCTAAATTTCCCTACATATTTTTCAAAAATGTCTGTGGATGACTGAGGAGCACAAAGAGTTACTTTCCTAATTAAATAAAAACAATGGTACATTCAGTGGAATTGAAATAAAGCAAGTGCCAAATAAAACAAACAGTAACATATTTTAGTTTTTATCACACTGCATATTTAAGCTATAGTACTAAGTACCACCAGAAATCACTGATGCCAACAGCTTAGGACTCTAAATTGGACTTCAAGTTGGTATGAAACCTTCCAACATGCACAATTATATTAGGCAGAAAAAAACCCAACAAACCAACTCTAAAATGTTGTAAGCCTTCGTGCATCAGTAAACAAGCAAATCTTTAACTGCTGAGAATTAGGAAGAAGCCTTCCATGTGGGAAAGTTATTCCATAATTGCCCACCTTGGGGTTTTTTGCACTGCTCTCTGAAGCATCTCGTGTCGGCTTTAAGCAAATCCATGGATGACAGGCCTGACTCATAATGGTAATTCTTACTCTACAATGTAGTGTAACTCTTTTTACTTTTTGAAAACATAAACTTACAACACAGAAATCTATATCACAGATGTTTTACCTATGAAATTTAAGTGCTACTGGTTGATCTCAGCTCTTCACGGCAGCATTACTCCTGCGTAGATTAGCTATCCCTTTGGTCGTGTTTAATTACCTTACCAGTACCATCCAGTACTGTCATTCTCAGCAATCTAATGTTAATTTTTAGCCCAGCATTATGACATTGCCATAGCTAACAGGCTTTTTTTGAAAGACCACAGGCTTTATAGGTTTGGAAGGCCTGAGGATTACATCTTGTTGGACCGGCTTTGTTTGAACTCTCTGTGTCCTTCCTGTGATTTGTTTACTTGATTTTGCTGTAACAGCAACAGGCTTGGTACTGGAGACCACATGGCTGTAAACAGCTCATCAGTGCTTAAAGAAGGTAAAGAAATACAGACCTAAAAGCTGACAAAACTGGTACTAGGACTTACAGAGAGAAGAAGTAGTATCTACATCACATAAAGTATCATATATAGTAAATTCAGATATATTGTGAAGCTGCAAAACAATGAGGAGTGAGCAAAAATATAAAAGTGTGTCAACAAACTGAAATGACCCCTAACAGATCCTGAGCAGTGGAAGAAGAAGATGTGAAAAATTATCTCCAGTTCCACACTACATAATGCTGACTCACCACAGCCCTGCCCATCACATACCAGAATGAAACCACTGAGGTTGGAACTCAAGGGAGAAGGAGAAGGGTGAGCACAGCAGCAGGAAAAAGGAGCAGAAAGTAAGTGTGCGCATAACAATTAGCCTTCTCTTTTTCTGTAGTAATGAACTAACTATGACTCTTTGATTAGATGGTCAGGATTTCCTTCAATAAGTAAGCTGTTTTGTACATAAAACATTAACAATTTATTATGCATTTATGTGAGGATGTAACAGGAAACATTTACAGATTTTTACTCTTGCTATTCTCTGGAGACATAAAAATATACCTCCCTTATGGCATTTCCTGAATGTTTATTAGAGTTGAACTGACAAGACATTTACATAATTGACAACTCTTACTTTAGGTATCTCTCTCACCAAATGATGTTTCCTTTTACTTCAGAATTCAAAAACTGGCAGTATTAGCAATGCTTTCCACTGAGTTGTATTTATAATTTCTTGCAGCTTTTTTCCAAGACTATTAGTTCCATGCTTTTCTTAATCTTAAAAATGTTAGTCTCCTGCACTGCCCCTGACATTAAGAAATCTTAGCCATAGTTCACTTTATTTACTCACAAAGACAGTGAAAGTAACATTTTACTAAATGTGATGAATCCTGAAAAGAAGGCCCCTTGCTGAAAAGTAGGAATGTTTAATTGAGAAGAAGAGCATTGGAAGGAAAAAGACATGGAAAGCAAAAAGTTCAACTAAAAAAAAAAAAAAAAGAGAGATTGCAGGAGGAGAAAGGGCAGTTTCAAGTTTAGGCCAAGCAAATACTTTTCTAAGAAATCAGAATTTTTCCCTCTCTGTTACAGAATATTTGGGCACTATCAGGCAAGTCACTCAAACAGAGCACTTACTACATCCTCTTTCCCTCACTTCTTGAGTGCCTGCCTTGCTACTCCAGGTCTGCTCAGGACAACAGTTGAGCATTTCCAGTTGGAATTGAATTGTGCTTTGAACCCATAATAGACTACATAATGCAGAGAGCTCTTAAAAACTATGCCACAGACTCATGATAGTGTACAACTACAAGCACGTGACGCTCTTCACCTCAATCTCTGTAATCAGGCTCTCCCTGAGTCAACTGGAAGCAATAATCAAAACTCTTCATATTATGATACTAAATGCATTACCATTTATAATGCATTTAGATATGTTTGTAATGTTTACAAAGGGAAAGGGGAAAATCTTAACTCTTCATAGCTTGGGGTCGCTTATAAACCCTGTAGTGCGCACTGAATAACAAAATAAAAATCAAGTATTGAGTATTTTTTCAGCAAGTATGATTCATGCTATAATATATGGAGACCTTATGCCAAGGAAATGAGGTAACCAAGTGGAAGCAATAATGGACTATATGTTTCGTAAGTGGAAAATTAAGTTTTAATTATAAACTACAAGAACTTTTTTAACTCTGGAGTGTCTTTAATATCTTGCATTTTTAAAGTAAGTTGAAAACCAGAAAATGCTGCCTGTAGAATCAGCTGACATTTCTGGGGTTGGACTTGTCAGTCACCACACATACCTCAAGCATTTGAGCTTGTGGAAGAAGTAGTATCAGCAGCTTCCTATCCTCTTTGCAGGCCTGCTAATTGCTTCCTGTCAAGTGCTTCACAGGTGCTTTACAGGTCTCTCCCTGCTGCTTTTATTTTGGCTTGTTTGTTTGTTAATAAACCAAAACGACAACAACAAACGACCAAACAACTCTTTAGGCTCGTGGCCAACATCTTACTAGAATCAGACTAGATCTTCCTCTCACAGCTCTTTGTTTCCTTCTATCAGATGGTTTCTTACCAACCATAAACTCCTACTTTGTCTCCTCATCATACAGTTTGTTCATGTTACTCCGTTCTGGTTTCTCTCCTGATTTTCCTTGTCCTGTCAGTACCGATTAGCTGATGAGACCTTCAATTTCTTTCCTATTGCAATAGGGATATAGAACCCTTTTTTTCCCCAGACAAACATTTTTCACTTGCCACGTTTCTCTCAAGGATGTTAAGTGACAGCATCCCCTCTTCCAACCAGGCACAGCCTGGTTACACACCTATTTCAGCTGTCAGCTTCCAATATCTTCAGTCTCCTTCCTCTAGTTTTACTAATTCTTTTCTGCACAAAGAAAACAATCCTCGCAGATTTTTTTTCTAATTTTCAGTGCTTCACTGTACTTCAGTCTAAGTAGAAGGTGACGGTGTAGCTCTACATGCACACTCCAGTGCTGTAACAGAGATATCAGGGAGTAAGTCATACACATTCCTTCTGTTCAGCAAAAAACATGTGGTTTGGGCATCAGTAGTGAGAGGAAAGCTCATGTCTTTACAAACAATTTGATTGGTGAAAGTGTGGGTGTTAATGTCTTTGAAATGGGCCTTAATGTCTCTACTAACTCTGGGCTGCGGGTTTGCTGCAGAGCCCAGCCAGCTTGGCTCCCGAAACGGACAAGGGTCAGCACAAGCCTGAACTTCTGAGCTTCGGGGTGAAACAGTAGGTTCAAGGTGGGGAATATGTGGTAGGCGGTTCGGGAAGGCTGTACCTTCCCTGTACCTCAGCCAGCGGGGAAAGGAAGAGGGCAACATGCAGCCCGGAGTTTGGGATAAAAGGAAGCTGCGCCTTCCGAAACCTCGAGAGAGAAAAGCGCTCGGGCGTCTGCCCCAGTGGATTCTTTTCCTTAATTCGAACAAAGTTGCAGGACTCCTCTATCTCCTTTTTGGACATAAACCTGTGCCGTTTGAGGATTTCCCTGACAATAGGTGCTGTAAAAGGTTTAAGCATGCTAAAGTTCATAGTTGTAAAACTTTTGGAAGTTTATATTCTGTAATTTGACTAAATTTGGGCTCTTTTTTATATGAATTTCACAGCAGATATACCCTGCTTCCCTACTTCCAAATTTTACATCTTTACCTGAAACATGGACCTAGAAAAGGCTCTGAAAAAAAAAGGTGCTTTTGAATTATTGAACTTTGCACAATAGCTTATTTTTCCAAAACTTTCTTCTAGAAATTGACAAAGCTTTCTGGTGATAAATCCAGCCTCTGAGTCCAGAATTGCCTGATGAGTATTGCATCTTCTCACAGCATTTAATCTTGCAGCTATGGTTATCAGACAAAATTAATAAAATTAACAGAAAGTAGTTTACCAGATAACTTAGGTTCTAAGCTTTAAATTAATATCCTGCAATCTCTACTCATTATAGGAGTAATTCTGCACACAAGAAAAGCAATTACACATACATTGTAAAATATGACTATGTGACTATATGACTCTCAAGTAGAGGGTTAAAAATCCCAATATGTACACATTTGTCCTTAATGGTGTGAAAGAGCTTTTCAGTTGACATTTACATAATCTTTCTGCCAGAGTTACCAGGATATATTTACATATATAATTTTCATTTCATATGTATCATATACTTATGCCATCGTACAGACACACGATAAGCCACAGTTATCTAAATTGATGTGAAGCAAAACTGACAGAATGCCAACCAAATTCCCAGAATGACAATTCAGTCTGTCATTTCATCACCCCTCAGGCAAGGCCTGAGTAAGAAAGATATTGCTGTGTCCCTTGAAGGTCAATAAGCACAGGTCCAGCTAGAGCTCAGGAAGAAATGAAAATACAAGGAAAAATTTTTCAGTAACTGTTGAGCTCTGGGGCTGTCCATGTAAATTTTGACTTGAACTTGAGATTGAGTCCTTGATCTAATGTGTAACTGTTCAAGCCTCTAAGCTTTGTTTGAAAGTACATTCTTTTCAGTACTTTTTCAGACATGTTGATGAGTACATTAGATAATTATTGAAATATCCTTTCATAAATTTCTAAGCACCTTGCCTTAGAATAGAAACAAAATGGGGATAAACTTCAGAAGTGTGTTCAACTCATCATCATTATCATCATCATCACCTTTGCCTCATCTGTGTACCACATCTGACATCCCCTCTAGCTGATGAGCAATTCTTATGGAGAGCATTCTGCAGGAGAATCAGTTACTTGGTGTTTGAGACTTATATTCCTGGTTACCAAGAGAGTGGGTTTAGATGTCCATCATATTGTCATAAATGTAAGAGCTAGGACATAGCTGAAAAGAGTAGAGTCAGAGCATCTCGTTCTTCAGCTGAACATCCAACATGCACTAAATGCTATCAGCATCCCTATGTGATGTATCTCAGTTTTTGGTTGCCTCTGAAGATACTCGGTCCCTGGGTAGGTGTATTACTTGGTATATTGTGGCATGGGGTAGCACAAGCCTGACAAATCAGTATGGAGACATCAGTGGTACTAACCTGCTGAAATACAAGCAGAAATGGAAGGAAAATATTGTCCCACTTTTAAACAAGAGAGGTGAACGAGTCACCAACACTGAAAAGGCAGTCTCCCTACAATTTCTTCACCTCTCTCCTTACCAGCATTGTTGGATCCCAGGCCTTGTGAACAAAAATCCAGGCTGGTGAAACACAGATCCACCATCAGTGAAGGAAGAGCAGTGTGTGAATTATTACAGGAGTCTGACCCCCACAGATTCATGGGCCCTGACAATATCCATCCGTAGCTGTTAAAGAGCTGGCTGAAATAATTGTGAGGCCAGGTAGATCCTAGCCTGTGAGGCTAGGATGAGGTACAAGACAGTGACCAAAAGAGTAGGTCACACTAATTCCAAAGGTGAGGGCCTGCCTGAGTTCCCTGCATGCTCTGTGCTCCCTTTACCTCAACTGTTTACATAAACGCTGATCATTGCCATTGTCTTTTTTTCTTATATTTTTCAACTGTGAGAGAAATTATTTAGGATTTCAGTGTCTTTGAGAAAATTTGTAATTTTTAAGAGAGGGAGAGATGAAAGATGCTATTATGCTTGGAGTTGTTTATGGCTGCAGTCAACCAGTACTTCAGCCTGCTGACAACTGTAGATCCGATAAATAGGGATAGCTCTATTGAGTGGAAATCTGATGCACTTTATACCTTCTTTTCAATTTCTCTGATTTTCACCAGAAAGAGTTTGCTAAAATGCTAAGATAAAGTTTGCCACATTGTATGTTCACAGACAGACTAGAAAAGCAATTGCTCAGATGATCATGAGATGCCATGGACTACCTGTAGCTGAAACCTAGAGTACCTACTGAGAATAATAATTTGGAGGAAGACACGTGCTGGCTGTTAGAAAAAAAATTGTTTGATCTTTGCTGCTGGAAGCCTGGTTGAAATCCAGTCTTGGTTCACATGAGCGTAATGATGTGCAAATAGCTGGAAAAATTTCTGGTTTGGTTTTTTTTAAAATTTTATTCTTTTCTTGAAAAGGATATGAAGACAGCCAAAGAAGGGAGCAATAAGCAATAAAAGATAAAATGGTCCAGGTGAGGAGTCATTAATTTCTTGGAGATGGTGGCTTCCAGCACTAGGTATGACAAATGAAATGAACTATACAGATCAATAGAGTAGACAAATCAGCCAGTTATAAAATAAGGGACTTAGAGTGGGAGATGAAAACCATGGACCACTGCAATACTTTTCCACTTTTGTCTAAAACCTCACAGCTCTGTGACAATGGGCAGTCAGAACAGATGAAGATTTCTTCCAAGAGAAAGCTGTCTATTTTAAGAGATATTGTAATAATATAAATCTTAAAACAGATTCACTTTGTTCTACAGAAATGAAAGAGAAAGAAAAAGACATGTTTTTACAAATTGGCAATAAGACATACAGTGTTGTCAAACAACAATACATTGCATTGGGCTCTAAAGAGAGTAGTTACTGTAAAAGCATTCAGAGAGTGAAAAGAAATAAAACATAATTGAATTTAAATTATGGAAATCAGTGATATAAAAACATAAGCAAATCCCATAAAGATATCCATTCATGAAGCTCATTAATACTGAAAAGAAAGAAATAAAACTCTGTCTGGAGATTAAAATTTGAAATAAGGGAAAGAGTCAAAGAGAAGAGCTGTGAAAAGTGGGATAGAATGTGATGTGATACACCGCTGGATAACACCTGGATTAAAGAAGCATGAACCATCAGAGAAAAGGCAGGCACTAGAAGGGGACAAAAAGGGAAGAGTGCTGTGAAATCATCTACAGCAATTCTATAAAGACCCATCCCAGATTAAATCTTGACATAAGTAATAAACCAGTCAAAGTATTTAGGGAAGTGGTAGTGAGATTAAGTCTTCTGGTGTCTTATAAAAGCCTATATAAAGGCACAGTGTCAGAACTGTGAAAATTAAAATGAGAATATGAGTTTCAACCTGGTGTTGTAGTATGGCATTTGAACACCCCAGGTAAAGTACACTGGGTATATTGTTGTGTGACTTTATGGCACATAATTTTTTTATGACTATGTTTAGTCTAATTTGATCTTAATTAAAAAAAAAATTGTATTTCATTGTATTGACATCACTGTGAAAAAGAATCAAATTTTGTCTGCACTTTTGAAAAAACATCAAGTTTTGCCCGCAGGTCCCAGGGTTTGCCATCCATTATATGAGATAAAAGTCAGGCAGCATGGAGTCATATAACAGTGTTTTCCCTAACTTTTTAAAGCCTTTATGAACAAGGGCAAAGCCTCTTCATAGCCATACCATACACCCCTGATTCTGCGGAATCACAGGCATTCCCCATAGAGAAGCAGTATGTGAAATCCATACCAAATCAGCAGTTTTCTAAGTTTGCTAAGAAAATCACTCACTGATGTCTCAATGTTGGCAATTTGTCTTCTGGAAGAAGATTCTTTTATTAAATCTTTAAGGGGTTGGGGGCTGTAGGGATTATTTTGGTTGGTTTTTGGTTGCTTCTGGTTTAGGGGTGAGGGATGCTAGGTAATGAAGATAGGAACAATGAAGAATCTTTGAGAAGCACAGCTTGTTTTTTAACTGAATAACTATTACAGAATTTCTTTTACTAGTTTCCAAATCACTTCATATTGGCCACAGTCAGACATTGGGACCCCAGACTCTGTGGAATCCTGATATGCCAATTCCACCATAAATATCCATAACACAAATGACCCACGCGCTCAACAGAAGCACAGAACTGTTTGACTTTTACCTGGCCCATCTGATGAGGGGGTTTTGTGCTATTTTAAGAGTTCGAGAACTTCCCACTGACTGTGTGCTGCGACACCATGGACCTTAGTTGAACACCGTCAGCTGTAGACAGAAGAGCAGCCACATTAACTGCACAATAATGCATCTGCTGTTCTTCTAATATATTGACTGACATCCTAGAACTGCAGGTGAAGGACAACAAAAAATACAATAGATTTTGATAAATCTTGAATTTGCTATATGAAAAACATTTGCCAAGTAATTGTCCTCCTACAGTTTAATCACCAGCATCTGGCCTTATAACAAGTTTTTCTCCATTTTATGNTATTCTGTGTACCTGAGGCCTTACAAACTCCTTGCTTCTGGGATGAACTTCAAAGACTCTATTCCCTCCCCTCATTCTTGGATGAATACATCTATTACAAGGCAGAATAATATTATTCATCCCTTTTCCTATACGCAGAAGATAAATCAAGAGAGGTAGTAGATCTGCAGTCGTTCATAGAGGATACATGAAAGAATTGTGTTTCTCAGACGGTCAGAGCTGGTAAGAAAATATAAGGAAATAAAGACTTTCGTTTAGACAAGTGACAGAGCTATAAAAACATAAGAATGGAGAGAAGTGTTTAGAAAAAAAGCCACATTTCTGTATGTTTTAAAATTAAAGAAATGTGGGGTAAGGTGAAGTAAGCAGAAAGAAAAATGGCAACAAATGAATGAGGTGCAGGGGGTCACAGTGCAAGACTGAAGAAGGGCTGGATGGGGCCAATGCAGAGGATTTTTCTAGGAGGCAGAAATGCTGCTCTTTGTAAGGAAATAGCTTCACTTCAAAATTCTCTAAATGAACAGAGGAAGATGATATCCCCTCCCAGACTCCTTACTTCTTCAGCAAAATTTTTCCTTCCAGCAAGCACTGCCCTTTATTTCACTTCAAAAAGTAATAATTATCCAGACAGAATGGCTGGGTATGTCAGTTATTACTCACTGTGTTAGCATTCATGTTTCTGTCTTGGCGGTAATAAAATTGCTGTTTTTTGAGAAACTTGATGTTAAGGGTGGTTAAATGAATAAGATATTAAACTTAAAATAAAAATCAGTGACTATGGAAAAATACCGGATGGCCACAGTATAGATCCCATCAGATAGGCCATATCAAGTACAGACATTATCTAATGTTTTCATTAAGACAGGGTCCCAGTCCTACGTTAGGCATCCAACAGGGCTGACATAATATATGAAACTGCTCACAGTAAGTACATAGTACTCTTCTAGAGCAGAGTCAATTTGCCCCTTTTAAAGAGAATCAGATAGACCTCATTAGCATGACCCACTTTCTAAAACAAGGGAAGTCTATTTAGATTCATCCGTAATTG
>WEIT01039184.1:3607-18765 GCA_013389985.1 Dryoscopus gambensis | reverse complement strand
TGCGGCCCCGCGCTCCGCCGAGTCGCCCCCTGCGGGACTCGCACCGGTACTGCGGGGAGCGCCCTGGAGCAGCCCTACAGCGACCCTATAGTGCCCCTACAGCGTCCCTGTAGTGCCCCTAGAGCGTCCCTAGAGCGTCCCTACAGCGTCCCTACAGTGCCCCTACAGCGCCCCTACAGCGTCCCTGCAGTGCCCCTACAGTGCCCCTACAGCGTCCCTACAGTGCCCCTAGAGCTCCCCTATAGCGCCCCTACAGTGCCCCTACAGCGTCCCTAGAGCGCCCCTACAGCGCCCCTACAGCGCATCCTGCCAAAGCCAACCCGGTACTGTGGAAAGCGCTCCCGCAGCAGCCCTAGAGCGCATTCCGCCGAATTACAGCCGCTGCTGCGGGCCCCACAGCGGCGCTTGCTGAGTTAAGGCGGTGCTGCAGCCGGTCTGGCACTCGCTGCCCGGTTCAAACGCGGGACACAGCCGGCCCTGCACCCCGCTGCCGAGCGAGGGCCGGGGCCGTGGCTCAGGAGCACAGCCGCGGCCCCTTCTCGCTCACTGCCCCCGGCACCTCTGCCCGTGACGCGGCCCCACGGGTCGGCAGAGTGAAACAGCCGCTCCCCTCCCCGGCCCCGTGTCTCTGTAGGGCCCTGCCCGCTCCCAGAATGGCACCTGTGTCACCCCGCAGTGGCACCCAGGTTTGGTCCCTGATCATTCTCGGTGAGAAGCGATCCCACCCCTCCCTGCTCCGGAACGGCCGCTGCTGTCAGAGAGGCCCGGCTTGGAGAGGGGGCAGCCGAGTCACATTTCACACGAGACCAGTTCCTGTGTGGAACTGCCCTCCGTGGGCCTGCAGCCCAGCAGCAACGTGCGGGTCTCACACACTGCAGCCCCCTGGGATGAAGAGGCCCGTTTCTGCAGCACGTTTTATTACAGAGGAACACGAACCTTCGTCTACACTCTTTTACATCCAGAGTGTTTCTTTCTTTATTGTGTCCCGTAAGCTGTTCGATGGCTTCAGAGGCCTGCTGCAGCACGGAGGGACTGAGCCAGCTTGGCACAGACCACCCCTCCTCTGCCCCCAGCACAGCAATGCCCGTGTGCAGACTGCAGGAGCAGATCCGCAGAGGCCGACATGGGAAAATCCTAGGGCTCCTTCCTTCTCCGGGAAACATCAGCAGCTCCCGCTGCACCTCCTGGGAGGGACACCGCGTGCCCCGCCCCTGCGATGCTCCGGGAGAGGCTTTGGCCGAGCTGTCGTGCTCTGCACCTGCCCTGACAGGCTCGTGTTTCTTCTCTTCGCTGAGCAGGGGGCCTGAGCCACAGAGGGGACTTGGTCGTGGTCATGCAAACCAGGACCCGCTCTGTCGCAGCCAGGCACCCCTCAGGTGCGCTCCAGGCACAGCTCAGCTGTTTGTAACACCCCCACTCCTCACCGGCTGCTGGCAGGGCACGGGGGCCAGGAGGTGACACAACAGCCGAGTCCGTGCTCTTGGTCCCTTCGGACAAATGTGGTGAGCACACTGCCCAGAGCAGCACCTGCGTAGCTGCGCCTTGGGACCTGCTGGCCGTGAGGGCTGCAGGGCCCAAAGGGCTTCTGTGGGCAGGGAACCTCCAGGTCCTTGTGCCCTGTTGTACCACTTCTGGTTTAACTCCTGAATGTCGCCACTCAGGGCACTCAGGGACTCCAAAGTTAGGGACAGGCCTGCAGTGAAGCCTGCACTGCAGCAAGGCAGCCAAGAGGAACATCGTGTCAGTATTTGCAAAAGCTGCTCTCAGCTTTAATTCCTACACACACACTGCACTTCCCACTGTTCCCACCCTTCCAAGGGAACAGCAAGTGCTGCAGCACCATTACCAAGATGCCTCCTTTCAGCTCAGGCCCAGGGAACACGAGGCAGAGCACAAGCCAAAGGGACAGACTTCCTAAGCTGCTTTTCTTCCCCTTGGAAGAAGCCAAGCTTTAACCACAGACATCAGCAGCTTTCCCAAGGATTATCAGGCAGCCTGCTCTCTTCTTCCACCACGTCCAATAAATCACCGTTCCAAGCTGTATTTCTCCACATGAAATGCAAAACCCCAGCAATCTCTGTATTGCAAAGGCTTCTGTAAAACCACCAGACTTTGTAAAGGTACCAGAGCGTGGGCACTGCCAGGGGAACAGGCAAGGCCTCCGCAGCACGGAGCAGGTCGCTGCTTTGTGACATCCCTCAGCTGCCCTGGTATTTGCTTTTTTACCTCCACTACAATTTATGTGAGCTCCAGTGCTGATAAAAGGTGCTCTTGTACAATTTGAAATACACAAGACTGCACGGCATAACCAAAACCAGGTCCTGGCTGACCCTGTGTGGTTCCAGATACCATTATCTCCTGCACTTCCCCTCAGCCCCAGATAACATGAACCTGCAAAATTTACCTCACAATTCAAGGCACCAAGGTCTGAATGCTGCAGGCTCCCACTGGCAGCACAGGGGATCATGTTTCTCTCAAGATCTCTGGAGATCAGCAGATCTTGTAGCTGCCAAGGCTGCTCCTCTGAGAAGCTTTTTGGCGACTCTGGATTTGAGAAGTCTGCAGGATCCCGTATTTCAACTCACACAACTGCATTACTGTTCAGTCACTTCCTAACTGCCTTTTATTAGGAAATATTACAGCCAAGACATGCCCTCGACAAGACACAGCCAACAGCAGCTGACAGGAACTTCAGACATTCCATGACTCGGCCATGCCTTATCTACGAGCAGTGCAAGAATAACCCTTTTGCCAACCTTCTGGGTAACTGCCAACAAACACAAGAAGTAACGAAATGGGGGCAATCACTTCTGCACCATCAAGACTCAGTGGCATTAAAGTGGAGAGCAAGCAACTCCAGACTGGTTTTTTAAAAGACAGCTCAGCTCACATTCCTCCCAGCACAACTGCAATATCCATTTAAGCTGTATCCCGCAGCCAGATGCTGCAGCCTGGCAGGGTGTGGAGGACTCCCAGCTGGGACGTATCTGAGAAGAGCTCACGTCCTCCCTGGGCCATGCACACCCCGAGGTGAGAGAAGCCACCAAACACTTGAAAGCACATGATGCTGTGCTGCTGCAGCTTGCCACTGTCACTGGCCACGTCAGCAATGATGTTCTTACAAGCTTTTCTGATAGCGAGGGGTGCCAGGGCATACAGCCACCTGCATGCAAGAGAATTAGGGACATGGATAAATGCTGCAGACATCAGTAGTTTATTGGTATGTTTAGTCAAAACACATTCAGAATGGAAACTTAAAAGTAAAAATACTTTCCACCTGCAACAATTAAACTAGAATCTACTAGCATATAATGCTTGACACATTACAGCAATAAAGATGGTAATCCACTGTCTTGAATACCTACTAAAGCCAAGATGGTCAGCCAAGTTTGTTGAAATAGAACCGTAATGACAAAATACTCCCACCATTCACAAATCAGCGACTAACAGTAATGGTCAGTGAATCCCTTCCTTTGCTCTAAGAGGTACATTTACTATTGAGAGGGTCAAGAACACATAAGAGTCCACAGTACAGTAGGTGAGCTATCACCATGTAAACTTCTCTGGACGATGTTCCAAGGGTTCGTGTCACTTAAACAAGAAACAAGCCAAAAAGCAGAATGGCTCAGGAGCTCTTTTTACTACTCCGTTTTTTGTTGTCGATTCTTTCCAGTGCCATTTGCCATACAAACAAATTAAGTGGCAGCAAAACACCACAGTACTACAGAAAGGAAAAAAAACCTTCAGGCTACACAAACCACACTGGTGGCAAACTGCTAACTGATGACAGCAATTTGTCCGAGGGCTTCAAACCTAAGGAGTGGAGTTGTGTGGCAAGCACTTCAAGTACTACAGATTTCCAGGTAACAGCTGAAATTGCAAGACCTTCAACAAAAAACCTGAAATATGAAAATGCCAACTGGCAGAAATGTGTCCCAGAAAAAAAAGTGTATGAAAATAGTGCAAGACTTACCATGGAACACAGAAAACCTCAAGTCTGGGAGAGAATAGACAGATGCCACTTCACCTTACCTAGTGTATCAGAAAAGATGTGCAAAATCTTCCACCTTACTCAAACCCAGCAAATAATTGCATAATCCAGAGACAGACTGCCAGGATGCCCTCCCTGCTTTTGCTTGAAACTGCCGTTCTTTAGTTTGAGGTCTTCACTGTTCAGAAGCAGCTGTAGGCAGTCACACTTTTGCAAGGACGCACGCACAAACACCCCCTTTGCTCCCGAGCCCGGAGCCAGCACTCGCCACAAGCCCCGCCACTGGGCCTGCCTGTGCTGCCTGTTGCAGCTGTGGTTTATGGGAATGCACAGCCAGAAACACGCTTCTCCACGGAGAACCCACCAGTCAAACTTCAGAAGAGGAAGCCTCCTTTCTATCTGTCGGGCCAGAGCCACATCAGTGTCAACTTCAGCTGAGCGTTATGTGCAAAATGAGTACAAGTTTTTAAAAAAGTGCAACTGGAAAATGCAAGAACTTAAGAGCTGCTGTTTAGTTCTCTGAAAATTGCAGTATCCCCGTTTGATAAGCTCACCTTCACAAAGGATGCTTAGGTCTACCCATTACATGCTGGCCAGAAGCGTCCACCATTCTGGACTCACTTCTGAAATTCACGTCCAAGAGAGATTGGAACTCCACTTTTTTAAACTCTGACACTGATTAAAGAGAAGAGACAACCTGGAGACTACTTGGATGCCTTCATTCTCCCTTCCCCCCACTGCAAAAAAACCAGGCGAACTTGTTAATTGAAGAGCAAGGTGGATGATCATTTTAGCAACGTTTACTCATTGAAAGATACTGCAATTTTTTAATACAATTTTCCAATTATTTCCTTTAAATGCTTTGCAGCCGCTTGGCTTTGCAGCACAGTACTTAATACACTATACTGTACAAAATCACCAGCAAGACTGGAATGATGTATTCATAGAAGGCACCATCATGCTTATTACATTACCAGAGAACTCAAATACAGTCAAGACAAGTTTCACTGTACAACGCTTCTCGAAGGGGGAAGGGGAAGGAGGAGTGTGTTGAGCAGCCATCCCTGCACTGAAGAGGGGCAGATAGAAAAATCTGACGTGAGCTATCAAACTTGTTGCGTACTTAGGGCTACGACTTGGAAACTCTGGGTTCTGGTTAGTTTACAGCTAACTGGATTCCTTCTGGAACAAAGGTGTAGTCTTATTAAGGTTTGTGTGTGTACAGAGGTTGGTCACAGCAAGCAGAGCAGATGCCCGCATCGTTCCCCAAGCTATTCTGTCTGAGTAAGAGGATGAAGGTTTTCCCTCCGATGCCTCCTGCAGCTGTCAGTATAAATGAGTTCAGAGGACCCATTAGTGCATTTTGATGAGTGCGTAAACACAAGTTTGTCTGGAGCCGAGTGTTCTAAGAAGGAAAAAAAAGGCAAGCTTCTCCAATTGCACAAATTGCACTACTTGTGTTTCCAACAGTAGTAGGCAGAAACGGTAACATTTACACAAAATGTGCAGCAGAGGGTTTTGACTGAAAGGACCTGAATTCTATTGGGCATGTCCTTTAGTTCACTTCTGTTGCAGATAGTTAACTGGTCTTTTTGTTTGTTTCTTTTTCTTTTTTCTTTATTTTTAGTCCTCAATTCTCCAAGTCTACATTTATAAATTAAGAGTGTGACTCCTGTTGTGAAACTGGGGAAAGAATGTCCACCTCAATTTAAACTGGAAACCAAAGGATGTTTTCACATCAAAGAAACGATCAGAAGGGCTGTGTCACATTCCAAAGCCAAAAAAAAAAATTAACAAGAATGCAAACACGATGGATAATGTACCACTGCCAAGACTGTCTGCCCACAGTGGAGATTTCAGCGACGCTGTCCAGTGAAACGGCCTTCCATCTGCCCGGTTCCTCGTCCAGAGCCAAGTTTTTGTGCCATGCCACCTCGTGGAGGAGGTCCTCTTCCGTCACGGTCCCGCATCATGCCGCCACCCACTATTCCGCGGGGCCCCCCCGGGCCTCTCTCATTGCGGCGAATATCCCTGCGCTCGTCGCCACCGCGTGTCTCTCGCTCACGAGCGGCTCTGGTTTTTTTCTCTTCCACGTTCAGGCGCACCTCACCCCGGAACATTATGGGCTTATGATAGGGAAAAGCGGTCAAGGCACACGTTAGTCATCACAGCACAAAGTCCATTCCATACAAGGCACACGAAAACTCTGCAGTGCCTGCGGGCCTCAGCCCTCCTTCACATACGTGCCCAAAATAAATGTGACCTGTTAAGGGTTCCCTGCAGTACGCAACCTCACCCCTACAGAACACCATTTTTACGTTCACTTGGGCATGCAAGGAATTAAAAGCGTTTGTCTCAAGCAAAAGCAGCGTTGTCCTTAGCCTCTTCACTGCCAGCTTTAGCCTTTTCACTTCAGGGTTGAAGTTCCTGAAGAATTGCTCTACTAGGTCTCACTCCCACATCGCAGAAATGAAAACTGCTGCTTTCTCCCCTCCAGTTCCTCAAAGCAAAACTGTAAATAACCCTGCTCCCTTCTCTCGACCCCAGGGTGCAAAATTCAGAGATCCATGTGACGCCCTTCAAAAAGCTACCTGCTCCACTTGCAGCTAAAGGATCTCTAAAAGTAAGTGCTGAGCTCTGTGTGGAGTATTTGTGTAGAGGTAAAAACCCCAAATTCCATATGATGCGGTTTGAAGAATGCTGGCAGAGCTCCTGAAGCTACACAGCACTCGCGACAGAAGGGGTATGCCAAAACTCTGGTTTTCTTTCAGCTGTTTTTTGAATGCCAGAGTCAATGGCAATGCAAACTAGGATGGCCCAGATTACTTGGGCTTTAGAGCTTTTGGTCCATCCCTGGAAGGGGATACTGAGTACCCAATGCCAATACTTACTTTTGCAACTAAAATTCGCTGGACCGGCTCAGAATCGTCAAATACCACGAAACCAAAATTAGGCAGTTTTCCTCCCACTCCCTTAGTATTTATGCGAAGTTCTACCACATTTCCAAAGCCTGGAGAAACAACAAGGCAAGTGACACTTTATCCAAACCCACAGTGCCCGCTCTACCACCCCTCTGCTCGTTCCAGACATCTGTAGTGTGGCACCATGTAAAAGCTCACCCATGTAGTCTGAATCAGCGTTACCTGACTTTTTAACACAGTTTTCCACTCAGTCCCTGCAGCTAGAATCACTACTTACTCATGAAGAACTCTTTCAGTTCACTCTCATCAATATCGTGTGGCAAGTTCCCAACAAAGAGCTGGTGGCTGTCTGGATAGCGAATTATCCGACGATTATCCGACTCATTCTGCTCCATGTCTCCCCTCCCTACGGTCAACACAAAGAGGAAGGTAGAACCACTTAGGTTAGAAGATGTGTGTAAATTTGGATGAACACATCTAGGGGCAGCACCAAGCACATTCACTCCAGCTGGCCTGGACTCCAAATCATATTCCCTCATTTCTAGTTGAAGGCACAGCCAGTTAATGATCAGCCAAACACGACACGGGTACAGACAAGGCCTGTCCAGCACACACCTCTCATTAACCCGTCCCTGGCAGACACACAGGCTGATCCACGTTACCTGGCCGAGGTCCTCGCGGTGGAAAACCCGGTCTTTCCCTGGGACGCTGCTCACGAACACGAGGAGGCTGAGACTGAGCTTCAGGTTTAGTTTCCACTCTTGGCTAAAACAGGAGAACATGCGTTGTTTAGCACTGGCCCAGTAAAAAAAACCCCAAACCCCCAAACTGACCAAAACAAAAACCCCCGCAACACAAGACATGGGTAAGTAGCATGCACAAAACAAACTCTGGAAGATAGACATTGATGTCAATATGTTTGGGAGTGGTTTTTTCACCTGTCTAAATTCCTCTGTACCAATCCAGGACTGCAGTGTTCAGTTATCAGTGTTAAAAGGTGCAAACCAAACATCTCTCAATCAGAGCATCTCCCCAAAACATGCCTAAGGTGAATTTTCCATGTTTGACCAGGCATTGAGATCCCAACGTTCTGTTATTCACAAATCCCTCAGCCTGACTTAAATGAGAGGGCATAAAGCTTCCTCATGCCAAGCTCAAACTTGCTGGATTAGGAGGCAGTGCAAGATGAACACAAAGAGATGGGCAAATCCCATGTTCTGCCCAAGTCCCTGAGGAATTATTTTCCTCCAGCGCAGAACAACTATATGAAAACTACCAAAAAGAAAGACGAGAACAAAAGCCCTCAGAAGTGTAGTAAGTATTTCTTGAGATGAATTTCTACAGACTACCTCTTAGGATACGCTTCAACTTTCCTGATGGCAAGACCACGATGCTCAAACCCTTCATATTCAGGTACTAGAACACCCATTCCCATTTTTCACAAGCAAAAAATTTGCTTTATGAGAAACACAGAACTATAAAAATGTTTCTACGCAGACTGCTGGCCACTGAAGCAATTCCCAATATGTTTTAAATTTCATTTTCTGTACAACAGTTAAGCAGCTGCTGGTGCGCTGGGTTCTTATCTTGGAAAAACAAAATTATCCTTAGGAGCATAAAAATACACGAGTAGCCTGCAAGTAAGATTGAACACCAGGTGAACAGCTACAGGCCCACACTGCTGGGGAGAAGCAGTTTGTGTTAAACATCTCCCTTATTTTCCTTTAAGGACTCAGGACAGCTGGCAGTTCCAGACAGAGTAGTTCCCAGGGAAAAAAGACTGAATTTACATGCACCAGGCAAGTATTATACACCAAACAGATATCTCAGCCCTCTTATCACTTGTGTTCTACGCAGCTAGGCATTAGTCTGTCCTTACAACACTTCTAGGATCACTTTTTCAGTTCTAAGAACAAGCTTGGAAAATCAGCCTTCCTGTTAAATCCTGTTCTATTTTATTTCCTTGTGAGTCACTGTAGCTCCTTTGCCATCTTTCACTCACATATCTTGAACACATTGTAAATTATACCTTAAAAGCAAAACTTGATCCCTTCAGACCCCCATTTCTTAGATACTCATGGCTATCGAGCTTAAACTCAGTCCTTCTGTCAGCCCCAGCCAAGACCTGCTAAGTCACTGATGTCCTGCTGTTACATCTCAAGGAACAGTGAACTTGTACCTGCTTGCCTTGCATTTCACTGAACTTCTCACCCAGCACACGAACAGCTGATCTCTCTGGCTGTTTTCTAAGGAGTACCATTCTTTTGCACACAGAAAGTCTGCTTCAGTGCCTCCAGAAGAAAGCCCTTGTGCAGAACTGTGGTCCCCAAAACACTGCCACAATTAGCAGCACCACAAGACTCCAGATCAGGGCGGCCATTTACAGCCCAAGCAGCAGCTCATCGCAACTCACATCTCCCAGCATTTCCCAGCAAGCACAGAGTGAACAGAAAGACACTGAGTAAGGATTTCAAGAGACAACTACTCCAGGAGCCAAGTATGCCACAAACCTCAGCCTGGCAGAGCTCTGACAGCCATTAAAGAAAAAGTGGCATTGTCTCTTCTCTTCAGGAGCTCACATGGGGAGGGAAAGGGACTCACCCCAAAAGACAAGAATCAGGCCCTGCCTGCCCCTGCCCCTCTGCAGCCCTATGACAAACAATGTGGTAATAAAAATGGGAGATAAAAATAACTGAAAATGCTATAAGGAAAAGTCACAGTTTATCAATGAAGGCAGGTTGACTTCTAATCATCTACAATTAGAAACAGAGCAAGAAATGCTGACCTGTTTCACTCCACAGCTGTAAGGAAACAGCCCTGAACTGGTTTATATCCAGAACAGTACATGTGCAGTCCTTTGAGGAGTTAACACTACAGGGGCTGTATTTTTAACTTGACAGAAGGGGGGGAAACTGGAGTGATGCAGAGAAAGGAATGAGCAGGGCAGCTATTCCTTTGTAACATCACTGACACCAGCTAGAACAGCATCCCAAAGGAGCCACCCATCCACCCACCAGGGCATCTTCAGTCCCCATTTACACGCACAGTGTCTGGCACGAATGGATCCATGAGAACAGGAAAAAGCCGCTACAGATTTGCAGCTCCTTGATCAGGTGCCTTTTCAACCAGATTTCTACACACCGTGTCTAAAACGTCTTCAAGAAAAGGAGCTCAGAACTGACTAATTCTGGCTACAGAAGAGCTGAGAGTTGAAATTCCTGCCATGTCAGTATTGTTCAGCAACTTCCACACAACATTACTTAAACATAAAGTCAAAGCAAAAGTAATCAAAAGGTACAAAGCACAACAAGCAGCAGAGACAACGCAGAAGAGTTTAAGGGGACATCTATGAGCTATCTCCTGCTCTCTTGCAACAGATCATTTGAAATGATTTTTGCAGCCACATTGCAACCATCCACCCTCTCTGTGGCAAATAAATTAAGACCAATTTTGGTTTTGCATGAGGAAAATCTATTCTGCACTAGAAAACCCACAGTTTCTACAGGTTAAATACCACTTAAGGGCTCAAAACCCTGTTTAAGCTGATGAAGACAGACAGACCTTCCAACTCATTACACAGCCTTTATCTGATGTCCATGATAGTCCCAGCAGACTAGAAGCGACACCGTGTAAGGTGCTGGGGTTTGTTTGGTTAGTTTTCTTTGATTTTTCTTTTTCTTCCCTGTTTCTTTCTTAACATGCATTTGGCTGAAGGCCAAGCTAGACAGGGTTCTCTCTTTTAGCACAAAATTGAGAAGAAACCAGTGCAAGAACAACAGCTGCAGCTATTCAACTGAAAATTGCAGTCTTTCAAAAAGGTTGGGCAGGAGCAAGTCAAGATACAGCAGTCTGGCACACCGTGTCCATACAAGGGGGTAAAGGACACATTTTCTGGCTTGAGCACTTTTATACAAAGGCAGGAAGCTGAACTGAGAGTCTCAGAATGTCTCACACCACTTTGGCATGTGCAGGACATGAGCTGTCACCGGGTCAAACTTGCTCTCCTCTTTTCCCTCCTCACCCAGTCAGCCTAGGAATGGGAAGATAGCATTGTCCTGGCAAGGAAATGTGAATCCTTCCATTCCTCACACAGTCATAAGTTGGTACAGGGTTCACTGACAAGCTAATTATCCATGGATAATGAAATCCAGCATAGTTCTGTGGATGTTAGCCTTACAAGGCAATCTTGCACCTCAGAAATGGTGCAACCTCTTTTTACCGCTGGGCCACTTCCAACAATGCCCTTTTCAAACACACTTGAGAAAAGTAACATTTTGTGGGGAATTGGTGTTTCCCCTTTAAACCAAACCATATGCCATTAGGTTAGGTAAAATAACCCAGTAGTGATTTCCTGTTTCCACAAGAACAGATTTTAACACTACTATCACCCAAAGTTACACCTGTTACGTGTTTGTGCCTTCACTTGCGACAAAGAGGTGAGTGCATTAACATTTAAGACACCATTAATTTGTGCAATTTAAGTCAAACAAGTTGATCTGTTAATTTAAAAAACTGAAGCAGTTTGCAGAAGTAATGAGACAATCCAAGGTGTTCACAGATGGGTTACCTGTGAGACTGGTGCTTTAACATGGGGTGGAATTCCAGAGGAAGAAACAGTACCACTAGGAGGCAGGTTTTTACTGGTCACTGAAGCCCAAGAGAAAGCCTGCAGGAAATGCAACAGACCTAGGCTACTAATCATGGCAAACCACTGACATTCCTACAGGGAAACTCGTCTGCTAAAATACACTTTTGGTTCATCTCTGACTGTTAAATAACGGTTGTGCAAGCATTACAACGGAGGTACAGAAGGGTTTGCAGTTCCAGCTGTCTGTGGATTCCAACGGCATGGAACAAGCCATGTACCGTGCCCACTACCACTACTCGAGCGAGCCCAGCGCCCTCAGCATTCCCAGATCACTGCTTTCCATGATGTAACCAAACCTAGGACTGAAAACCCTGTAGTGTTAAGTGTCTTTTGCACAAAGAAAGGAAGTGGATGCCTGAAGTTACAATCAAAAATGGAGAAGAGAGAAAGGATTGGAAAAAAAACCAGGAGACATACTGGAGGTAGAAAATGACCTCGCTCCAGCTCTCCCTGGCTGCTCCCAGCACTTTGCAAGCCCGCAGGTGTAACCACACCAGAGGACGCACGGTGTGCACTGTGGTTTTTAAGACTGGGCATCCCGCCTCTTAGGAGACAGTCAATGCCCCCACATTGATTTTGAACCTATGCTGCAACAATTTTGAAAGCTTCAGCATGTTCCAGTTCTTTTCAGGGAAAGAGCAGCGGTTCCCACTGTATGAGATTTTTGATGGTGGTAGCTCCAGGTGTTTTCTTAACATATATTAACTCAACATTTAAAAATGCCTACACATGCATGTACCCACACACACACTTTGTGAACAGAGCATAAGATCTACAATAGGTGATGAGCAGCATTTAAAAATAACGTTTTTTTCCTTTTTTTAGTGAAACTTTGCATTTACACAAGTTCAAAGGTCAAGCCTAGCTGTTCATACAGCATGACACCAAAGAGAGGTACCAGTTTAGCCACCCAAAAAGGGAAAATTCAAAGGCCAATCTGGTTTCCATCTGCACTTAGTAGCACAGATATGACTTGCGACTAACCTTTGGTGGTTCCTGCGGTAGCGAGACAGGTTCTACAGGAGGTGGAGATGGAGATTTCTCTTCTAGCTCCTCGAGGGTCTTTTCTTCCACTTCAGCTTTCAGCTCCTCAGCTTTTGTTTCAGATTCCAATTCTGGCTCAGGTTCATGAGAAGATTCTTCCAGTGCCTCCTCTATGCCATTGCTACAAGAGTCAAATGCATTTTATGAGCTTACCAATTGCTTTGCATTTTACCACATTTTGTAAGCTGAAAGAGCTCTGCTATGAAAAAGATTGTTGTGTCTCCAATTGCTACAGCATGATTTGTACGTATACAATACAGTGAGAAGTGAAGCTGTACTCCCATACTGGGTACCAAACCAGATTTTACTTCTGCTGAAGCAAAGACATGTTCTGCAGTTCTCTGCAGAGAATCACACAGCCATTTAATCCTGGAGAAGAGGTGCTCAACTCGAGAACTGCTGCTTCTAAAAGAATACAAACGCAGTGAGGACCAATGGACGATTAAGCTGCACACAGAAACAAAGCCAATTTTGGAATGAAACCTACCGTTTCTTTACCGAAGCGCCATACAGCTTCCTTACCAAAGCAGCGCTGAGTGCCATTTACAGGAAATGACATGCAACTTCTTCTCTGCTCTGTGTGAAGGTAGGGGATCTGAGTTTCCTCTCTCTTCAGCCACCCCAAAATCCTACCAACCTCCAGACAACTCTGTCTATACAGCTCCTGCCACAGGTCACCATAGGCCCAAGTGACTCTATGATGAAGAATGCCTTTAAAGCCTCTTTCCAAAGGACACAGTAACCCCAAAACAAGACCTGACTTCATGCTTCCAGGCATCCAAGACTTCCTGCATTATCTTGAGCAAGCCACTGCCAGAATTCCAGCAGATTCCACTTTTCCATCAGATTTCTCATGAAAAGCATTAAGTGACTTGTGTTTAGCATTATCACTGATGCACTCAGCACGTATTTTTTTAACAAGGTAATCAGAAAGTCGGTTCTGGCCCTCATTCCTGTTTCAAAAGAACCACAGGGGTTTGGTGATGTTTGTTTCCTTGTGTTTGTGGGGATTATTTGGCTGTTTTTTGTATTTTTCTTACAAAATCATACATATCTTTTTCTTTAATCTTGCTTAGATTTGCAGACACTTAGGACAGAGACCTATTCTTCCAATACAACTGTACAGCAGCCTCTCAAAAAGTAGATCTTTCTCTCAATTCCAAGCGATAGCCAAATCTGAGTAACATATCAAGATATCCCTGCTCAGTGCAGGGGGTTGGATTAGACCACCTTTAAAAGGTCCCTTCCAAGTCACACTGTTCTGTGATTCTGTGATCGACCACCCCTTTGTTAACGCACCTGTGACATAAATTACATCATATCAATGTCCTGTTTGAAGTCCGAATTACAAAGATTCCATTAAGTGTGTACATACACATGGGTTACTCCCTTTTCATCTCACTTTTGAGTCCAGAAGTGAAAATAACTAACAAACAAAAAAATAGCCCATTTCCTCTCTTCAATAAAGAAGCAATGCCTCAAAATAATGGAATGTTAACTTAACAGATACCTATCAGGCTAAGTGTATTTTCCTAAACCACCTGTTAAATCACATCCAAAACCTAAAGCCAAAGCAATTCTGTCTGTCGTTTTTATTAAAAAAACAACTTCACATAGTAAAGAGGACGTCTTACGTTACAGGATGGTTTTCATAGTAGGTACTGCTTGCATTCTCTTGCACAGGTTCAGGTGATGGCTGCCTTTCCTCCTGCTCTTCTTCCACCTCCTCCTCAGACTCTGACACAAAAACAAAAACTTCTCAACTCTTACACATCTCCGCAAGTATACACGAGCCACAGTTAAAATAAAAGCATATTACATTAGTAGCAATCAAAATAAAGCTTCATCAACCAAACATGGTAAAATTAGCTGCAAAAAAAGATGGAAGAGCCTGCCTCTCAGTCAAGAGGCTTGGCTGTTTATGATTTTCACAAACAGAGGAAGCCAGAGACATATTGCTGCTAGAAGTTCTGGGAAGAGGTTTTGAGGATCTTTTAAAGCAGCAGGTGCTTTTCATATGGTGGCAGTAAAAGAGAAAGACTGCGCTATTAGCTCATAAATCTCAGTGCCTCAGACTAAGAAAATGAACCTCAAATACAAGGATGATTGCCTAAAATGCTTTGTTCCACGGAATCGAGATGAACAAATTCCAGAAAAACCACCCAGTGAACACATATACATACATTCTGGCTACACTCTGATTTGCTCTGCCTCATTGAACAAAGGGGAAAAAAGCCACTCAGGTCCAATTCAGCCCCTGAGTAGCAATGAATTACTGAGTGTGATGATGATGTGAAAGTGAACTATGTGTCATATTTGAAAAAGAGTTAGATTTTTTTCTTCAAATCGCATACAAATTTGACTGATCACAGAACACAAGCGTGCCTGACTATGCAGCTATGGCAGCANGACATAGAACTTGTTTGGAACAGATCCCTGTAAAAGAGGAGCGTGCAGTGTTTAGCACACATGGAATATCTGCAGGCAACAATAGGACGGACTACAGACATGTTTCGGGGTACACATTGACATTTTGCAATAGGACTATGTCACT